>PVIW01004185.1:0-141169 GCA_004026585.1 Noctilio leporinus | reverse complement strand
AGAACCAAGTGTATGAATACAAGGAATAGGCCTGCAGTGGTCAGGGGGAAAGGGGTTGGGGGGAGGGGGGAGGCAGAGGCAAAGAAGGGGAGCAGCTTAGACAAGAACCTAGTATAAAGGAACCATGGACATGGACAACAGGTGGGATTGACTTTGTGGGGAATGGGTGGGTGGGGAGGGGGACAGAGGGGAGCAAAAAAGGGATGGATGTAATAAAACAACAATAAAATTAAAAAAAAAAAAAGCTCAAAAATTTGCAAAATTATTGGTTAACAAGATTTTCCAAGAGTTTCAAATCACACAACAGATTTCTTTTGATAACAAAAAATTTTACAATAGAGATTTTTTTTTAAATTAGAAGAGATATGCTGAAAAAATAAGAGGAAGAAGAAGTAAAACAAGTGACCAAAGTTAGTATCACCAAACATGAATCAAGCAGATAGTATGTGAATTCTGATATGCAATGAAAAGTGTATAACTATGCAGTACTCTTGCAAAGGTGTTTAATCTGTACCTGATAATAAAAATTCAATCATACAATCTCAAATTATAAATTTTTTTTATAATTGGAATAGATAAATCAGCCTATGTATTTTTTAAATTAACAAAACTATTCAAGAATAAAAAGAGATGAAAGGATAGCAAAGAGACAACTAAATGCATTGCATTATTCTTGATTTCATTGTAATTTTTAAAAGGGTATTTTAGGTAATTAAACTTTCTAATATGGTCTCTATATTGAAATAATTATAAATATTTGATTATAATGATATAGAGTGATGTACTTATATGTCTTTGCTTTGTTATATCTTCTAAAACATATTAGACATTATAAACCTGAAAACATATCACTATTAAAAATAGAAAATAAAATTTTTTAAAGATTTTTTTAACTTATTATTTTTAGAGAGAGAGGAAGGGAAAGAGGCAGAGAGGGAGAGAGACGTTGATGTATAGTTGTCCTTCACCTGCCTCCAACCACAGATTTGGCTGGAGACCTGGCCCGTAACCTGGTTATGTGTCCTGGCTGGGAATCAAACCAGCAACCTTTGGGTTCGCAGGCCGGCGCCTTATCCATTGTACCACCCAGCCAGGAGAAAATAAATTTTAAGTTGACAATTAGAATATCTAATTAAAATATTTGTATAATAACCAAAGATAAAACATGTCATGATGTACATCAATAGAAAAATTACAAGAGCTATATGATAAAACCTTAAAAATTTTCCACTGGAAGAAATAAAATAAGTCTCTATCTTGGAGATATACCAGGATATAAAACTATGAATTTTAAAGTTGTTCTAGTGCTGTATTTGCCCTAATTAAGATTAGCATATATTATAAATTTAAAACCCTAATGAGGTTATTATTTTACACACACACACAGACATACACACATAGATTAAAATTTTTATTTGAAAATTAGATTAAATAAGGTTTGATATAGATACCCAATTTTAATAATTCTCTGAGTGAAAGAAAACTAAGTGGTTATTGTTAGCTTAAGTAAAGAAAAGAAATTTACCTGCAGAATACTAAAATTCAAAGTTTAAACAGTCATATTTTAGAACATCCTAGAACTAGAAAAGCTTAAGTAGCAGGAGGAGCTCATGCACTTTCTTTCTTAAAGGTTAAAATTAAAATGACTCAAAGCTTCATGCATGTTAGTATTTGTGAAACTAGGAAACTAAATTTCCTCTTTTGAAAATCTAACAGAAGAAACAAAATACATTTTAAACAAACCAAAACAATTTTTTTTTTTTCTCACTGAAAATGTCAAAATCAAGTAAGGCTTGCCAAATCTTCTGAGATTGGCTAAAAGCCTCAACTAGTTAAAAAAAAAAAAAAAAAAAAAAGCAGCAGAAATTCTTGAGAGAACAATAGCAATTATCCAGACAATGACAGCAAAATTCCACTTTCTTAATGGAAAGAGATCACACTGTAGAACAGAATCAATATTCCACATATGCAAGGTGGCTGTAGGATTTGTGGTGAGCAATATCTATTGGACTCTGTTGAAGTACAAATAACCATAGAATCCCACTATTCAATAATATTTGCAGGAAGCAATTATCCCAGTGTCAACAAACTAAAACACCTTTATGAAATGTGTTCTAGAAACACCCTAGACCAAATCAGGAAGTAATATTTACTGTATAACACATGTTCAGGAATTCCACTAGCAAAGTACTATCACTAAAAATCTCTAATGAAAAAGTCTATAAAAATAAAAGCACAAATACCAATATGTAAAAATCAATTATCAGAAAAAAAAGGATGTTATGGCTCTAATACACATTTTAACAACTATTTCACCATTAATTAAAATTAATAGTTATGAAGTAACTCTTCCCATGTTCAAACTCTGCAAATCAGAGACTAATGCAATATGGAATAGATGATAAAACTAGAAAATATGGAGAGAACCAAGATGGTGGAGGAGTAAGTGGAGTTACACCAATCTCCTCCCAACACCAAACTGGAATTATAACTTAATTGTGGCAAAATCACCTGGAATAACCAACAGAATATCAACTGGAGAGAAGCCTTATTACCAGGGACAGAACAGAAGAGCCAATTCATCACAACGTGACTGGTAGGAAGTGTGGAACCTCAAGAGACTGGCAGGGCTCCCACAGGCAGCAGCTGCAGGGACAGAGAAACATCTCAGTAGCCTGGGGCTCCACCTGAGAAGGGTGGGACCTGAACCCCTAACTGGGTTTCCCAGCCTACAGCAACACAGCTGAGAGTAAGACAGCACCCAGCTGTGAAAAGCAAAAAGCCACCAGGTTTAGCCTGCTTGACAGAGAGACTGAGTTCTTAAAAGGACCATGCATGAAAATACAGAGGCACCACTTACCCTGGGCTCCAGCAGAGAAAGGGCAGAGTGGACTAGAGAAGCTTGGGGAAAGTTTGGGTCAGTGTCTTTAGGAAGAGGGAGGAGGGAACAGCCCGTGAGACCAGTGCTGACCCATCCCCCATACAGCCAACAGACCACTCTTCTCCAAAAGGAGGGAGCCTGAGGGGAAGCCCCAGCCCCACCCATGAGAATTAATCCACTCCACCCAGCAGTGCCTAAACCTGACCTCAGATCACAGGTTGATTGGATTAACAACTAAAGGAGACAAAGACAGCAGATCTCTGGTAGTCTCCAACTGGCTGACTAGGCCCAGACGGACTCGAACTGACATCACCAAGCACAGACCCAGGAGGTAAAAAAAGTGCCCCTCTACAATGCAGAATGTCACACCACTAAGACAGTAAATCAAAGCAGACCAATCCAAGAAGCAAAAACAAACAAGAGCCACCTAAAATGGAGAGACAAAGAAATAAACCCTCTGCAAATGGAAAGAAGGAATCTTCAGGAAGAGTGCAAAATGAACTAGAGGCAAGCACACTCTCAGACATGGAATTCAAAATAATGATGATAGAGAAGCTCAATGAACTCAACAAGTTCAAAGAAAACTACAAACAACTCTAGGGGAACTACAAAGAACTCCAGGAAAGCTATAAGGAACTGACTAAGAACTACAGCAGCATATAAAAAGGACATAGACACCATCAATAAGAGCCAGGAGGAAATAAAGAATATCATTTCTGAATTGAAGAACACAGTAGAAGGAATCAAAAGCAGGCTAGAGAAAGCAGAGGATAGGATCAGCAAGCTGGAGGTCAATGTAGAAAAAAACTCCCAGGCAGTGCAACAAAATGAAAAAAGACTGAAAAAGAATGAAGAGGTTTTAAGAGAGCTGAAGAACAACATGAAACATAGTAACATCCGTATCATAGGGATACCAGAAGGAGAAGAGGAGGAGCAAGGGATAGAAAACCTCTTTGAAATGGTAATGACAGAAATCTTCCCTAACTTGAGGAGAGAAAATGTCATGCAAAGTCAGGAAGCACAGAGGGTCCCAAGGAAGATGAACCCAAACAGGCCCACTCCAAGACACATCATAATGAAAATGGCCAATTTCAAAGACAAGGAGCAAATCCTAAAAGCAGCAAGAAAGAAACAGGTAATAACATACAAGGGGCTCCCATAAGGTTATCAACTGATTTCTCAACAGAAACACAACAAGCCAGAAGGGAATGACAAAAAAAAAAAAAAAAAAAAAAAAAAAAAAAAAAAAAAAAAAAAAAAAAAAAAAAAAAAAAAAAAAAAAAAAAAAAGCATTTCAAGCAATGAAAAACAAAGGCCTGCAACCAAGAATACTCTACCCAGCAAGGCTGTCATTCAAAATGGAAGGTAAATAAGGAGCTTCCTAGACAAAAGAAGTCTAAAAGAATACATCTCCACCAAACCAGCAATGCAAGACATGCTAAAGGGTCTAGATGCTTTAAGAAGATAACGAAACAGAGAGACAGACAGGAACACAGGTAAGTGGATTAAACGCACCAATCAAAAGACATAGGGCAAATGAATGGAAAAGAACCAACTTTAAATTATGAATGCTTTAAGGTGATCTGGTTATAAATAGATTTTATTAAATAAGGTGCATTTGTATATTACTTGTATCTGCATTATTTCAGGTTAAGTTTTCTTAGATTGGAATCGTTTCACAATATGGGAAAATCAGGTTACTTACAATAACTCAGAAAAATAGAATGCAGTTAAGGAAGAAGAAAAACCTAAGAAAATGTGGATGCATATTACATAGAAGACATGCTATCTTTCTTACTCACTGTTACAAAATATGTGCTTATTTGTGGGTGTGTAATATATAGATTTTGTTAGCAATTTATGTTTTAAATAGCAACCAAGTGGTCATGGATATGTTGTGAAATCAGTCAATCTTTAGGTTAGAAAAGAAGCTGAGAATGAAGACCAATTTAGATGGAAGTTGCAAACTACTAAACTATATGATTCATGTACATAGATAATATTTATTCTCATATTAGCATGTAAATTAGATGAGATTCCTTTAAACTAAATTGTGGAAATATACATTTCCAGTTATGAAGGCCCCCAAACTGGGGATACTTGGAGAAAGGAATTAATGCTATAGTAAACTTTATTATTGAAATGTGAACATACCTAATCTCTACCTCAACAGACTCTTAAATAGTTCAGGGTTTAGTTTAGGACCACATAGGAAGTCAACCACAAGTTCACAAAATAACTAGAATACTATTCTACAAAATTATTTAAATCCTAGTGATTTTTATTTTTTACCTCAACTTAGTACGTAATCATTTCTACTCTGGGGACCGGCTGAGCACTGCAAGTGCCATTATTTCTGAAGGCTTCAACTTGTAAAACACATGTAGAGGAAAAACAGAGGGTATTGAAAGAAGTAAAACCCGTGCACAGTCTAAATAAAAAGTAAATCTACTATTTAAGATGGAAAACTCCAAAGAGAATAAGTTGCAGTTCCAGTAGCTTAAAATAAAGTTGAGTTGTATTATTGGAGGGAGGAAGATCTAACTCAAAAACCAAATTCAAGCCCTGGCTGGTAGCACAGTGGATAAGGTGCCGGCCTGTGAACCCAAAGATCGCAGGTTCGATTCCCAGCCAGGGCAACATAACTAGGTTGCAAGCCAGGTCTCCAGTCGTGTGTGGCTGGAGGCAGGTGAAAAGCAACCATACATTGATGTCTCTCTCCCTCCACCTCTCTCTATTCCCCTCTTTCTAAAAATAATAAAATAAAATCTTTTAAAAAAATTAAAAAAAAATAACAAAACCAAATTCATTTTTTACTATGGGTTTGGCACTGTCTCTAGGACAACTTTCACAAAAGTGAGATCTGCAATACACCATTTCTGTGATCTATTTCACAAAAATAGCATTCCAGAGTAAAATAACTATTAAAGAAGAAAAAAAACGGCATAATCTTGCTACAATATATCTAAAATACTATCATTTAACATGTAATAATTATGTAAGCTATTGGCATATTTCAAAAATTTTTTTTACTTCTTCAAAATCCAGTATGTACTTTAAATATGTATAAAAATATGTATGGGTATAAATTTATTTTTGCATGTGTTTGGTAATATTGCAATTTATATTACTTAAAAGAGTAATTTTTTAAACAAATGAATTAACATAGGCATTTTGGAATAATGAAAATAAAACTTTGTATTAATATGATTTGAGTAGCTGACAGAAGGCAGTTATTAAATGGTGAATTGTCTGCATGTGAAAGGGACAAAAATAAAAGGTACACATTGGTGGTTACAGAATAGACAGGGGGATGTTAAGAAGAACAAAGGAAATAGAGAAACCAAAGAATTTATATGCATAACTCATGGACATGAACTAAGGGAGACATTGCTGGAGGGAATGGGGTACTGGGTGGAGGGGGCAAAGGGGAGAAAATTGGGACAACTGTAATAGCAAAATAAATAAAATATATTATAAAAAAGAAAAAAGAAAAGATAAAAAAGAAAATCCATGAATTGAAAAGTGTAAAAGTCAAATGTTGGGTAATACTCAACAAGGTAAATATAAATAGTGTTTTATGATAGAAAATGAGGATTGAAAATTAATATTCAAACACAATGTCTTCATTAAAATAATAATTAATTATTAAATATAAACACAATGCAAACATCTATTCTTTTTACCAGTATAATTTGATATGGCCTATCAATATTTACTGATAGAAGTATTATATTTGTATGTTTTTAACCATATAAAATTTTATGCGGTGGTCTAAAAATATATATATAGTATGTAAAATATGTAATATTATATAATGCATAGTATAATATAATACATATTCTCTCACTGTAGGACAACCTTCAGTGATAACCTGTCCCAAAAGTATTGATCACACAAACATTTAATTATATTGACATTGGCTTAATACTTTCAGGACAGAACTCATCTATTTCCAAAACTTCCCGTATATATTGACTAATTGATAATTTCATGTTTTAAGTGTAGAAAATGTTCACATCTTTCCTTAGATTTATGCCACAGTATTCCATGGTTTTTAATGTTATTATAAATAATATATTTTTAAAATTTTGTTTCCTAATTATACTTGTATGCATAAAAATTTATAATTGATTGTTGTACATTGTTTTTTTATCTTGTGATCTTATTATTCTTGTTAAATAATTTAAATTGTAGATAATTTTATATGTATGTAATAACAAATATAATTTCATTTCAAGATTTATAACTTTATTATTTTTTTGCTGTACTGAATCTGCAGATCAATCCTTTGGAATTAGGGTCCCACCCTTAAAATTTCATTGAAACTTATTACCTCCAGAAAATCCTACCTTCACTTCTGCATTGTGGGTGTGAGCTTCAATGCATGCAATTTGAGGCTCACAATTCATTTACATATAATTGGTAAGCACTAGAGAACTGGTTGAAACACGTGTCCAGGGATGCTACACAGTGGCCGTCCATCTTGACTCACTAGCATACTAGAGACTATATATGTACCTTTGAAGGTTTACAATCATGATTCTTGTAAATAGGTTGAATGAATGTCAGTTAAGAGTTCTACTGTTGATGTTTAATTTGGAACATGAAAATAAGTGCAGGAGTTATTAAATCAAAGTGTTTAGAACATGTCTATAAAGTATGATTACAATTAAAAATACAAAAGAACATGCATCTGTAAAAACTTATCAATAGGACATTTCTGTGGCCTGATACTGGTCCTGTTCCAAAAACCTTGCTTCCTGCTCATTTCCAAGTCTGCTTCACCAGGATTCCAAATGAGTCTGTGACTCCCTGATTCTGTACCAGTCATTTCATTTTTCACTTAAAATAATCAAAGTTATCTGTGGTCAAAAATTTGACTGAAGCAACAACTGTTACCATTTACATGGCAAAGGACATAAATCTTGAAGTCTAAGTGTAGATGGTGCTGAAAATCCCAGCTGGCTCACTCTCCTGGTTTTACCACCCAGTATATAATGTTGTGTGTGTGCATTGAAGTTAGACACATATAGGCTGTAGGGCTAGATATTATTTTACTTGCCAGAATTTTCTAATTTTGCATGAGTGTAAATAAATTTGTTGTTGAATGAAAAGATAACTTTCGTTACTTTTTTATTGAACTTATTGAAGTGACACTGGTTTAAAAAAATTATACAGGCTTCAGATGCACAATTCTACAACATATTATCTATTAATTATATTGTTTGAGATATCACCTCACAGCTCTCCAAAAATTATATTTTTACATACAATATGATTTTCTGTCTTTTCTAGAGCTTTGATAGCTCAATTATCAAACACTTTTATTTATTGAATTTGTTTCTCAACAAGACATTTTTGCAAATTTATTTAACAAAAATACTAAAGCAAATTGAAACTACTATATCCACATTCTGTAAAATATGTATAATTCATTCTTTCAGTAACTGCTTCCTTCTATATCCTTTATCAAACTATGTCTGATTTGCTAAGAATTATATCAGAATTATTTGATTTCACTAAGCCTTAAACATTTCATTAATAATCTTATATTAAAATTTAATTTTGAAGTAAGAGCATTTGGAAAAATTGACTCAAATTTGCAAGAGGAATTATTATAACACTTCAAATATCTTTCTCAGTATAATCATAATAGCTCACAAAGCATATTCAAAATTTTGATCTTGAGATAAATTTTTGAATGATAAACAAACCTGTATTTTCTAACTATAAACTTCTAGGGAAAAGAATATCTACTAATATGAAAAATATCCTCACTGCAGAACCAAATATACAATAAGAAATAATCATGCTTAGTCAAACAGCATTAATCTTAGCCTTTAAAATCTATGACTTCTTATCAACCCTGCCTTAAATAAAAATAATTATGCAATAATAACATTGACAGTATAAATATTAAAGTTCTTTATAAGGAAATAATTGCCCTTTGTCATGTCCAAAGGACTAAAGCTGCAGGCATGAATAATATATCATTTATGGATAGTTGTAAATTATAAATATCAGAACATATAGAAATATATTGCAGGTATTACATTGTATGATTATAAATAAACTTAGTTTTATAATTATGTTTCCCTCTAAGTAATGTACTAATACTTTCATAATATTAATAAATATGATCAAATATGTATTCAGGGAAATCAATAATTAAGGAAAAAGCAGCTGCACTATTTGATTTGTGTGCGCATAGTGAGAGTTAGGTTAATTGTAGGATTATGAGAAAACTTTAAAAATTAGTATTATAATCAAAAGTGTTTAGAACATTTCTATAAATGATGTATCTTTTTAATTATTTAAAAACTAAGTACTACATTAAACTAATAACAAAATGACTGTAAATGTTATATTAGTCCAACAATAACAAAAATAGATTAATTATAGAAAACAAAGTCCATCTTTCTTAATTTTTTTGGTATCAGAGACACTATAATGATTACTTCACCTGGCATACATTTCCTGTTTTTTTTTTTAATTTTATTGTTGTTGTATTACATCCATCCCCTCGCATATATTTCTTATATGACAAATCTTCTGCCCCTAGCCACATGCAATCAGTAAAGGGACTTCATTAAAGTGTTGAATCTCATACCCAATTGTGCCCCCAAAATCCATCCAAAATAATTCATTTAAGATCTATAACCCCATGTGAACCTATGAGTTTGTAAAATTTATTTGATAACTACATGATTTCTAAATGTCCTATAATACAGAAATGATTATGTAAAAATAATTTTACAGAGCTTGAGAGCTGTAACAAAAAAAAAAAAAAAGGCTTCTATTATGTGTTATTGGGCAGATCTTTGTCAATATTTTAATGTGTCATTCTCTTAAGATGGTTAATATGTTAGGGCTGGTTCCCAGAACCATCAGGTAAGATTAAAAAGAGCCTATTTAGATTAGAACAATGTGATAATTTATGAAAGTTTAAGGTCCACCTATTTACTTACAGTATAGGAGAAAGATACACAAGGCTAAGCAAAAGTAGGTTTACAATTGTAAGTACATAAAACAGAGTTTATTCTTGTATTGTTATTATTATTATTACTATTATTATTTTATAGTAATTTCTATGTATCCTAACTGTAAATCTTCTTTTACCTACCCTTGTATTTGAGAGGAAGATTAAAAATCAGAAAGGAGAAGGTATATTTGAGAATATTTTCTAAAATTGTGTTAAAATAATTTATAACATTTGTGAAGTTCTATCAAAATAATTTATTAGCGTTAGAAAATATAAGGTGTTTTTCAGAAAATTTTAATATATTGGTGCTCTCAATCATTAACATAAAAACAGATACATATGAATGCACACACATACCTTACAATAATATCTTCTGTTTTAGTAGAAAAATTAGATCATATGGAAGAAACTAGTATTGATTTACTCCCAAATACTTAATAATAGGTAACATTAATAGGGATTTTAATAATTTTGATATTAAACCTACAAAATAGAACAGGAAATAAACTAAGATACATTCTAGTTATTTTCATTTTTATGTGATTTCCCTTAAAAAATCTTAAAATAGAATGAAATGTCCAAGACATGTGTAATAGGGTTGTTTAATTCATTTCCTTTATTTAATTTTAAGAGACTTTTTAAAAAATTATTCATAATTTTTAGAGAGAAGGGAAGGGAGGAGGAAGAAAGAAAGAGAGAAACATCACTTTCACCTATCTCTAGCCACAGACCTAGCTGAAGACCTGGCTTGCAACCTGGTTATGTGCCCTGACTGGGAATTGAACCAGCCACCCTTGGGTTCACAGGCCAGTCATTTCCTTTAGAGAAAATTTTATGAATGGAATCTGCAGATAATTGTTTGGGAATCATTTCTAAGATTCAATTAAAAAATAATACACCTTCCTGGACAGTGTTGGTTGGGTGTGTTCTTGCAAAGGGAAGAAAGGTAAATAGTTCAATTCCCAGTCAAGGCATATGCCTGGGTTGCAGGTTCAGTCCCCAGTCAGGGCAAGTAGGAGAGGCAACCAATGAAAGTTTCCCTCTCATATCGATATTTCTCTCCTCCCTTCCTTCTTGTCTCTCTAAAAATAAATAGATAAAATATTAAAATAAAATTTGAAATAAGAAAGAAACTATTACACTAGTACTGCATCCACACCTTAGGATTTCTAGTTATTACTGTTCTTTTTTTTCACATACTGTATTCTGGAATCACAAGGCTATGTGGTGAGAAAATACAAATAACTGAGAGTTTTAAAATTAGTAAAGCAAGGTAATGTTATTATTTGAAGACATGATTGTAAATCTAAAAAAATCCAAGATATTCAATGAAAACTAGATGAATATATTAATAAAATTAGTAACTAATAGTTATGCCCTACTTAAATCTTTGATTTTCTATCTTTGTGTTTGACCCTTCCATCCTTAAAACAATTATTCCTTTATTTCAAACAATATATTTATTGCCACACTGATTAGTTTACTTGGATTATATTTTGAAGGATCAGAAGCCATAGTCTTCTCATAAGCAGACAGTTGGCAATTTTGTTTCCCTCTAAATTAGAAGCATAGTCCTCATTAAAAGTTGATTTTGCCTTGGCTGGTAGCACAATGGATAAGGCGCCGGCCTGCGAACCCAAAGGTCACAGGTTCGATTCCCCAGCCAGGGCACATAACCAGGTTGCAAACCAGGTCTCCAGTCAGGTCTGTGGCTGGAGGCAGGTGAAACGCAACCATACATTGATGTCTCTCTCCCTCTCTGCCTCTCTCCCTTCCCCTCTCTCTAAAAATAATAAAATAAAATATTTAAAAAAAAAAAAGTTGATTTTTATTGAGTGTTTATTTTTCCTCTCCTCCCCAAGTAGGATGTTTCTGATACAGTAACATAAAATATTAAATATATGGTTGATATTTTATATTATACACATAACCAAAATGTCTCCATAGCAGATATAAAGTATCATGTTTGCATTTATTGTCATATGTTTTTAAACCCATGCTTAGGTTTTATTTATCACTTAACAAGAATATTATGCCATTTCTTTGAAAATTTATCTTTAAAATATTTTAGGCTTTTATTACAGCAATTCATAATGTAATTAAGTTTAGTTAAATGGGCACTCAACTCTCCAAAAATGTTGGAGACACATCATAATGATTTTTTCATTTTCTAAGACAATTGAAGTACTAATAAGAAAGCTATTTTTATAAAGGAGAAAAATGCAAAATCTAAGTAAGCCAAAATTTAAACTTTAAAGTATATCAGAAACAATTAGAAATAATGAATAAATTGAAAGGTGCTAACACATAACAAACTTTAATTTTTTATTTTTTAAAGATTTTATTTATTATTTTTTAGAGAGAGGGGAAGGGAGAGAGGCAGAGAGGGAGAGAAACATCAATGTATGGTTGCCTTTCACCTGCCTCCAGCTATGGACCTGGCTGGAGACCTGGCCTGCAACCTGGTTATGTGCCCTGGCTGGGAATCAAATCAGCGACCTTTGGGTTCACAGGCCAGTGCCTTATCCACTGTGCCACCAGTCAGGGCTAAACAAAATAAAATTTCATTACAGTGCAAATATTGAAACAGCATGGGAGACCATGAACTAGACCTAAGGAAAAACATATAAATGTGTGTTATATCTAGTTATCCTGTTATCCTCCAAAAGATCATAGCATTTTTCTGGCTTTCTTTTCTTTCATGATGAAAAATACACCAATGAAAATTCAATATGAGGTTAGCTCTACTGGCCTCAGGGCTGTGCACACTGTTTGTCAGGGAATTCAAGGGAATGGTTTTGGCAGAACCAGGTTTCCTTTTAGGATATTATCTTTGAAAATATAGCTCTGATTTGTCTCCATAATCTTCTGCTTTCATTATGGATAAAAAGTGATAGTGAGAAGTAATACATCTTTATCCTATCACCTAATACCTTTTAAATTTATTTTTAATTAACAAAAGAAGTTTACCATCTCCAGGCCACAGCATTCTTGGCAAGCAGGGTCTAAAACACCATCGGCAAGTCAGATAGTTGAGTCTGTTCTTATAATTTTATGAGCTCATTTTTGCTGATGGGCGACAAAAGCTCAATCTGATTTAATTTAGGCCAAAAGAAGAATTCTTTGGCTCAGGAAATAAAACCAACCTGGCTCAGGACAGAAACCCAGCGCTATCAACGTCAGCATTCTTCCCGTCTAAATATCAGTCCCGTCTGGCTCTGCATGTGGGTTTTGTTGTTGTTGTTCCTTCTAGTTTACAACTCTACAGCCTCACTATTCAATAGAATGACTTGCTTTCTTCAGATTCAATTTTATAATTCTCAGGGAAGGAAATGCATTAATCTAAAAGTGGAGGAGAAAATGTTCCCACCAGCAGTGCAATCACTGACCTCCTCTAGAACCCTGTGACATGAAGCCCTAGAAGAGTTCTTTAAAAAGAAAGGGTTGCGGGGTGGGGGGAGGAGACAGCTGGGCAGAGTTAATTAATTACTTTAAAAATAAACATTCACAGCCCTGGCTGGTAGCACAGTGGTTAAGGCGCCGGCCTGCGAAACCAAAGGTCGCAGGTTCAATTCCCCAGCCAGGGCACATAACCAGGTTGCAAACCAGGTCTCCAGTCAGGTCTGTGGCTGGAGGCAGGTGAGACGCAACCATACATTGATGTCTCTCTTCCTCTCTGCCTCTCTCCCTTCCCCTTTCTAAAAAAATAATGAAATAAAATCTTTAAAAAAAAAAACAAAAATAAATAAATAAATAAAAATAAACATTCACATCAAAAAGAATATTTTATAAAGTGCTTTCACGTTACATAGTTTTCTGAAAATGCTTAGGAATTTGTAACAAAAATATTTTGGAAATGCTAAACTGTGAAAGGCTTAAATGATTTTCAAGGTTAACACACATAGAAAATAACAGAGTTTAGACTAGAGAGTTCAGAGTTTAAATTTTGATACCCATGCTCTCTCCACTTTTCAGATTTGGTGCTCATATCACATCTTCAGACATTCATGACTATTTAAAGCCATGGATTCACAAATATTTTAGTATATGTGCTGCTGAAGCGAGCACCACAAATATTTTAATATTGAGGCTTAACACTAATCATAGAAAGAAATACTGCTTAAAGAAAAATAGAGTAATAAGTTGAATTACAGAAATTTTAAAAATCTCCCTCTAATACTTCTAACCTCTACCACTCTCTAATCACAACTATTTCCAAAGTTTGTTGACAAACTTAGTCTCTAAAAATGACACAAATTTATTTCATTAAAGCACTGAAGATCAGAAGGACAGACTATGTCTGATTGAATCAAACCCATTATGTTCTATCTTCTGCTTGTTTTCAGTTTATTTTGCTACTTAATTTTATTTATTTATTTATTTTTTAGGTTCTTTAAGTGTAAGCTGAGTTTACTAATTTGAGACCTTTATAGTTTTTTGTTAATATAAGCACTTAACATTATAAATTTACTTCTCAACACCAAATTAGCTACATTCCACACATTTTTGGTATTGTGTTTATATTTGTTTTTAATTTAAAATACTTTAAAATTTCTTTTGAGATGTCTTTTTGACTTGTGTGTTCTTTAGAAGTGTTTTTAACTTCTAATTAAATTGGTATTTTCTACATACCTTTTCCATGCTTACTTCTGATTTAATTATTTAATGGTCTAAGAACACTGTTTTGGATAGTATAATTATTTTATGTAGTAGATGTTAGTTTAATGGCTCAGACTATGGTTTGGAGAATGTTTCTTTTGTATGTGGAAGAGTGTATTTTGCTGTTGTCCACATTGTCTTATACATATGTGTTTGTTATGTCTAGTTAATTTGATAGTGGTGATAAGATCTTCCACCATATTACCAATTTTTGATCTATGGTTCTATTAATGACTGAAAGAGAAAGTTGAAGTCTATTGATACATAGAGATCTGATTAAGATCATGGGGCAGCGGTAGCAGGGGCCATCAGAGGAGTTTGCCTAGGTAATGGAAGGCCGACTAGGTCGGGATTGGCTGAGAAGCTGATGCCTCCAGAGCCAATGGGAAAAAAAGAGGGCGGGCTGCTCGGATCAGGAGCTTTGCTGACTCCTGAGCTGACACTCTCTCAGGACCTGGCTTAGATGTGGGCTCTTCTTTCTTGAGGATGCCTGGAAGATCTTGCTGCAGCTGCCTGTATTTCCTAGTGGACAGTATTTTGTGTGGGAAGGAACTCTGGGCATAGCCTAGGATCAGGCTGGCCTGGCAGAGGGTGGTGGGTTTGTCCTTTGGCTGTTCTAGAGGGAACAGTCTCTGAGGCAGAAGCCTGCTATTCCTCCAGAATTGTGTAGCATTTGTGTATTTTGTTGTTTTACTTGGTAAACTAATCCTATGGAAACTAACAGGGGAATGATCAGAGAACCCAAGTGTTAGAGTTTAGCCTTAATTGATAGATGTAAGTGATCAGGGCTCAAGTGACTGCTTTTGAACAAAGACTCCTTTATCACCAAACCTTTGCCTCTGGAATTTTGCCTAGAGGTGGCTGCCGGCAATAGACTCCAACTTGCTATACAGTAACAATCTTAATTTGGCTACTTCTTTGTTTGGTTCTATCGATTTTGCTTCAGGTATTTGACTCTTTGTTAAATTCATATGCAATTAAGGTTATTATGTCATGTACATAATACAATGTTCACATTATATCTGACAGTATTTTGAACTGAGCTCCTTCTGAAGACTTGGGAGGAAAATTTAGCTCCTTGTCTTGCCCCACTATGAGATGCGGCCAGCTTTCCTCATCTCATTGCTTTCCTTTCTCCTTAAAGGCAGTAGTTTAGCATCATTCCATCTTTGTCTTTCTTCGTGACCTCCATTTTCATCATCACATTTCCTTCTCTAACTCTTCTCTCTTCTTCCATCTTCTAAGGCCTTCAGTGCTTGCAATGGACTCACCTGGATATCAGACTGATCTACCTATGTTAATAGTCTTAATTTAATCACATGTGCAAATACCGTTTGCCAAGTAATACATATTTGCCGATTTGGGGGATTAGAACATGATCATCTTTAGAGACTATTATTTCTTGAAATACAAAAATCTATTTTATCTTATATTGATATAGCCTTATCAGCAGTTATATATATTTTTAAATATTTAATGTATCTATATATTTATGCTTACAGTGAATTTATTATATTTTTCTATTTCAATTAATTTATCATTGTTCTATTATAGTTATCCCATTTTTTCCCATTGCTCTCCCCTGTCCCACCCACCCCATCCCCTTTCCCACAGTCAATCCCTACCCTGTTGTCCATGTCCATGGGTCATTTATACTAGTTCCTTGACTAAACCCTCCCCCTTCTTCCTGCCCTTTGCCCAAGTCCAGGCCCTCCTTCCTCCTCTCTGGTCACCACCAGGCTGTTCCTTGTTTCCATGACTCTGGTTCTATTTTGCTCATTTGTTTGTTTCATTCATTAGTTTCTTGTATTAGATGAGATCATATGGTATTTGTCTTATTTCACTAAGGCTTTCACTAAGCATAATACTTCCCAATCCCGTCCATGTTATCACAAAAGGTAGGAGTTTCTTCTTTCTTTCTGTTGCATAGTATTTCATTGTGTAAATGTACCAATTTTTTAATCCATTCATCCACTGATGGGCACTTAAGCTGTTCCAGCACTTGGCTATTATAAATAGCACTGCTATGAACATAGTGTACATAGGTTCTTCTGAATTGGTGTTTCAGGGTTCTTCGGGTATAGACATAGCAGTGGAATTGCTATATGAAAAGGCAGTTCGATTTTAAGTTTTCTGAGGAAATTCCATACTGTTTCCCATAGTGGCTACACCAGCCTGCATTCCCACCAGTAATCCACTAGGGTTTCCTTTTCTCCACATTCTTATCGGCACTAGTTTGTTGATTTACTAATGATGGCCATTCTGATAGGTGTGAAGCAGTATCTCATTGTGGTCTTAATTTCTATCTCTCTGATGGCTAGTGATGTTAAGCATCATTTCATATGTCTCTACTTAGTCACTTTTGTCCATGGAATTAAGTTACCAAGCCTTTTGAAAATAGAGTAATGGAAGGATATGCGCCAATGTGTTAATAATGTTGAGAGTCTATTATTTCTGCAGCACTACACAAATTACTGGATAATGTGATGTGTGTGTATGTGTTTGCGTATTAAAGTGCAGTGGTTCACAGAGAAGCAGTAGTTCACACAGAGAGAATAAGCAAAAGTTTTGAGACTCCCCTTTATTCAGCAAGCCCCTGGGGTCTCATACTGTCTCACCAGCTTGACTTCCATGTTCAGCAAGGTCATCAACTTCTATCTGAACTTCTTGTACCTGTGTCCAGTTGCATTCTACTCTATGTGAGTGAGTACTTCAATTTCCTCTCTCCCTGTAGGTCTCTGTCTCTATTTGATGCAGCTAGTTGTTGCTCTGTGACCTTAAATATCTATAGGTGGAAAAAAAGTGAAGTTAATTTTTTTATTGTATGGTGGAAACAACATTCTTTTAGCTGTTTGTATCACACAGTGGAAGCCAGATGTCCCATCATTTATTTTTAAAATAATAATACAGATTCTGTTAATGACTTAGAAATTAGACTGCTTTGAAGAGACCTCCAGTTTCCTTAGTTGAGTATAATGAATTTAAATATATCTCTAGTTCAGAATTCTCTCCTATGTGTACATTTTGTCTTCCAAACAAATAATTATTTTTAATGGATTTACATCATATGCTAAAATTTAAAATGTGCATAGCAAATGTCTTGACTCTTGTCCCTGAACTGAGATACCTCAGTGTTCTCACTCCTGTATTTTGTCTCTTCAAAGTATTTTTTTACCTTGATTATATTTTTATAGTTTACTATAAACACATATAATGGGACAGTAACATTAATTGAACATTAATGTAAATAGACAAATAATTACAAACTTTGCTGGGTGTTTTTAAATAATGCTACAGAGGTAATATGAGGATAGTGTCATGTGGTACCTTGCTTGAGAAACAGGACATGCACTTCTCATCTAGAGAATTTCCATAGGACCTGATTCAGAGAACAATAGGGCAACCAAGTGAAGGAGATAGGGAGAAATAGGTAAAGATAGATTATTGAACTATGCATCTCTACGTTTTATAACAAAAGACCTCTAGTGGCAGTCTAAATATGTGTAACTTATACAATTGTGTGTTTATAATCTACTATTCCATTATTACAGACAAGTCTTCTTGTTGATTCAATTTTAATATATTGATCCTTAAGGCAATGAAAATATTATTAATAGGACTTAAAAATGTATAACAATTTTCAACAATTGTCCACCAGCTAAAATGTAAACATTACAAGCAAACCTAAACATAGTGGTTTAGTTTGTCAATTAAGTATTTTTGGCATCATTACCTGTGGCTTTAAAATAACTTTTGCAATACAGAGGATATTATTGCATACTCTACTGTTACAATATAAAAATAAAAAGACTGGGAAGAGGAGGAATTAATATAAGAATTTTAGGTGTTGGTCCTGGCTAGTGGCACAGTGAGTAAGGCACTGTCCTAGAACCCAAAGGTCTCTGGTTCAATTCCTAGCCAGGGCACATAACCAGATTGCAAGCCAGGTCTCCAGCCAGGTTCCTAACTGGAGGCAGGTGAAAGACAACCATATATTAATGTCTCTCTCCCTCTCTGCCTCTCTCCCTTCCCCTCTCTATGAAAAATAATGAATAAAATCTTTTTAAAAATATTAGGTGTTAATAATGAAATAAAATTCAAAGGCATACTTAGGTATTAAAATTATTGCTACTCTCAAACCAATCTTTATTCTCAGACTATATGCCTTTTCTTGAAAAGCAAAGCAAAAAAAAATTATAAATATTACAAAATATCTGTGTAAAAATGTCCTAATTAGACAAACTATTTACTAGGAGAAATTGAGCTACTTTAAACACTGCAAAGTTAAAATTGTATGGAGCCCTGGCTAGTGGCTCAGTGGATTGACACTGGCCTGTGAACCCAAAGGGCACATAACAGGTTGCAAGCCAGGTCTTCAGCCAGTTCCATAGCTGGAGGCAGGTGAAAGGCAACCATACATTGATGCTTCTCTCCCTTTATTCCTCCCTCCCTACCCTTCTCTCTGAAAAAATAATAAATAAATTTAAAAAAATAAATAAGGGGACAGAAAGGAGTAAAACGGGGATGGATGTAATACAACCACAATAAAATTACATTTAAAATAAATAAAATTGTATGGATTTTTTGAGGTGGAGAGTTGGAAAGTAAAATCTAAACCCCCTTTTTTTTTTTTCATATGATCTTGGGGCCCCCTGCAGTCTCAGTCTCAGGAGGTTTGATATTCTGCAAAGGACAGAGGACTGCAGTGTAGACTTAGTTCACTCTAGGTGTTAAGGAGACTTTCTCCTTTCCTTCTTTTCCTTTTTTTTTTTTTTTTTTTGGTTTCTCTTCTTTTGCAGTTTTTTAACCATTAAAGTGATAAAATCCAAAGTACAGTACAGTTATGAATCCAAGAAACCTTCATGCTAGCCCTGGGATAATGTTTTGTTTTGTTTTGTTTTCTTTAGCAACACTAATGACATTGATGCACAAGGAAAAGTCACAGTTCTAGACTGTTCAGAATAGAATGGAAACATAAAAAGTGCTTAAAAAGTAGACCATTGTCATTTGACTATCACTAACTTAAAGAAAGTTTCTACAGTTTACCAAGAGAGTAACTTGGATTAAAAATCCAGTTAGTAATAAGTTATATTCATTTTGTTAATTTAATTTTATTGTTGTTGTATTACATCCATCCCCTTTTTTCCTCCCTTCTGTCCCCTTCCCCACCCACCCACTCCCCCCGAAACTCAATCCCACTTGTTGTCCATGTCCATGGTTCTTCCATGCTAGTTCCTTGACAAAACTGCTCCCCTTTTTTGCCTCTCCCCAACTCAGGTTATGTTCATTCTTGACTTTATTTTAGGAACAAGGCTGAGCTAAGACAAGATTTGGAAATGCTAAGTCTTCGATCTAAATATGAAGAATATGACTACTCAGGACTTGGTTCTTCCATAAAACCTAACAAAACATGTTCACTTTAGTTGGGGAGTTTAACCAACAGAGCTTTAAATTATGAATAAATAAAATGTAAACAATATTAATAACAGCTCCTGAATCCCAAGTTTAAGAGACCAATGCATTTTAGCTGTCTAACCTAAATCCGAACCATGGAGGCAGTCTCACACACAACACAAACGCCAGATAATTAGGTAGCCAATTATGAGTTTGATCTTAGCACAGATGCACGTGCTCTCATACACACACACACACACACACACACACACACACACATCTATCACACAGTTAATGAGATCTTTCATTATGGCTGTTGAACAAGAGAGTTTTATGTTTGATCAAAGCACCTAATGTAATTTTGAGACTATTCTACTTGGCAGTTGGCTCACTGGTAACTGCCTTCAGGGACCTCAGGGTCTACCCCCATTTAAAACTTGCTTTATGAAACATGTTCTACATAGATCGTATTAACATAAGCTCTGTTTTTTGTAATTATAATAGGGATATTGAGAATTCTTATTTAAACATTTAAGAGGTTTCATAACTTCTTGCAACATGAGAAATTAAGAGAAGAGTCTTCTTCAGGAAATCAGAAAGACCTCATTGGATTTTATCTTGTAGGATAATTAATGTCATTAATTATTTTATTGATTAATATCTAACTCTTTATATATATTGATCATAGTTCCCATTCTGATAATTTTCAATGAGTCACTGGGTTAATTAACTTTATAACTTTTCATATAATGTTTATAAAAATGCTATTTTACAATCAAGACAAAAGAAGCATAGACATGATTTTATAAAAAGACACAAAGCTAGTAAATGGTAGCACTAGAAATTTATTGATAGTGTACCTTTGAGCAAAAGAAAATCCAGAGTACAAATTCCTTGACATTTTTCCATACATTGTCTTTCTTCTGTGTTCAGGGTCTTATTTGTTATGAAGTTGCCTTTCTGCTAAGGTGGAGGCTCAGAATTTTTTATTGTTTGAACTTGTAAGAGTTTATTTTTCCCTCTCACTCTGAAGTTAAGAAGTGGCAGTTGAATTAGTATGTTGGTATTTTAAATTTTTACATATATTTGCACTTTTTAAATAAGATTAGCATATTTTTTCTTTTAGAAACTTATTTTAAGTGAATGTATGCCTTTCGTGTAAAAATTATTTCCATAGTAAAAAGGATTATTATAAGAGACATATACATATACATGTATGTTGATTTTATTAGAGAAAATTTTTTTAAAGTTAAGTGTAAAACTGTACAAAACAAACCTGAAATATCTCATAAAAGAAAAATCTCACCATTGGTAGCCAGCATATAACACTCAAAGCTTTGATTGTCACTCACACAGCAGTATGCCCTGCTCAGGAGCTGCGATTTCTCCTCCATACCACCAAGGACCTGATGTCACCAATGCTCTGGTCCAAGGCAATAACTCATTGTCTACTTATGCCATATATTTTTTAAAGACATCAATTCCACTCTGTTAATAAAATAGTTCTTGCTCTCCACTGTAAAATTATAGGAAAATATGTTTCTGTTTATTTCAACACTTGGAAAAAGAACTCATAGCTGAATTACTTGGATCTCTGTTGACCATTTCACATACATATCACCTATATGTTTTGGCTTCCTAGATTGGATGAATTCTACTAATGGGTCTATATTTGCAATAGATATTATCAACAGCCACCAAGTTTTACCTAATCGTACCACCTGCATGTGACTCTTAAGATAATTTCTTAGGATAGTTAAATATGTCTGATTATTTCTTTTCTCTGGGTTCAGCCAATCCCACGGAGCATGAGGCCTCCTCATCTGCATTTGATCTCACTGGTTACTATTTCCTAATTACCCAAATATGCACATATAGATTGCTGAATCCTAAACAGCTCATTTATAAGCAGTAACACAAAAGAGTTAAAGAAGCATAACAAAAAAGAAAATGAATTGGTTAAATTCCAGTGATATTAATTTTAAAAATACACAAATATATACTAATATAGCTAAAAAATGATTAAATATTCAAGAGATATAAAAATAAAATAATTATGTATTATAGCCTATGTTAAAATATTTGAAAATATTGATGATGATAGATTGATATAGACTATCAATAATTGTAACATGTCTAACCAGGTCAATTAAACTAAAAGAAATAAAATACTAAAGAGCTACCTCTAATTATTAATTACTAAGATTATGGACTATGATGTATTTTTCATAGAAAAGTCTTAACTTATATTTATTATTTTCAGCATATAAATAGTATTTATTGATTTTTAAAATTTTTCTTTAAATTATATATGTTTTCTAAAGCTAATTCCATTTTTAAAAAACATCATTTAACTTTCCATTTATTGTATAGATATAGAATAATTTAAATAGTGCTTTTTAAATGTGTCCTGTCTTTTGATGTTATAATTATACTTAACAGGAAAAATTGCTAAAGTTATTTTTGCTCATGTATATGAGGTCTGTCTGGGAAAAGTTCAACCATTATTAATATAGCAAGAATGGTTTGCATGACGTTGATGTAACCTGGCAGCCAAGAAAAGTGAACTGGAATGTGCATGTATGAACAATGATGACTTCACTGTATTAGTCAGTGGAGGTAGTCGATGCCATTGAATGAGCATGTGTACTGTGGCCATTGCATTCAACATGACTGAGTTGAGCAATGAATCTGCATCATATTATGTCTTAAGCTTGAACATTCCTCTGCAGAAACTATTGGGATAATTCAGATGGCTGCAGCTATAAGCAACTGATGATTAACAGCTTCACCACAGCAATGTCTCCATTCATGCATCAAGTCTAATGCAGTCTAAATCACCTAGGTGGCTCAGACCCCCTACAGACCCTATTTGAGGCCCTGTGACTTTCTGCTCTTCCCAAAACTAAAATCACCTTCACAATGGAGTAGACTTCAGACCATTGATGAGATTCAGGAAAATACAACAGGATAGCAGATGATGATTAGGAGAATTGCGTGGTGCCCAACATACCTATTTTGAAGGGGACTGAGGCATTATTGTCCTATGTACAATACTTCTTATACCTTGTATCTTCTTCAATAATTGTCTTTACTTTTCATAGTACATGGCTGGATAATATCTTTAGAATATAAATTCAGAAAACACAAAGCATGAAAAACATATGATCAGGAGTTTCAAAAATCTTGGCCTTACTTTTTAATGTCTTATTTATTCATTCTGAATATGACTCCTCTTTTTGTTCTTCCTTAATATTCCACTTATTATTTGTATTACTTGTGTATTTGTATTAACTTAAGACTCTGCTTCTTCAGTTTATTTAAAGTATAGCATAATGATTTGAAAAATCTCAGAATGTGATCTTATGTGAAAATGTTGTGTGTATAAATAGCTAGTTAAGAATCTTAAGATAAAACAATCCTTGATTTAAGGTGGACTTTCAATCCAATGACTGATGTCCTTATAAAAAGAGAAAAGGACATGGAGAAACACACAAAGAAGAATGTCACAGGAAAGTAGAGGCAGAGATTATTGATTATGCCAAAAGCCATGGTGGAGTGCCTCAGGACACAGAAGCTGGGAGTTACAAGGAACAATTCATACCCAGAACACTCAGAGGTATTATGGCCCACTGACAAATTTTCATATTTCTACCCCCAGGACTGTAATATAATAAATTCTTGTTATTTTTTACATTCAAAATCTGTGGTCATTTGTTATGGTGGCCCTACAAAACCACTCACATGGCATAAATTAGCTTTCTTACTCACTTTCCCCAGTATCGTTAGTCAGTCTTCCATAGAGGACAATGGAATAAATTATCCTCCTTGATTTGAAATGCTACTAATCATCTTTAGGGTATTTGGATTAGCTTCTGGAATTCTTAATAGAACACTTCTTAACAAACAGAATCTTTCCATTTATTTAATATATAATTAAAGATCTTCCTAATTGTGCCAGCCCTTCCTTAAATTTTTTCCAATCTACTTTCAGAACTTTTTAAAAAAGATTTTATTTATTATTTTTATAGAGAGGGGTAGGAAGAGAGGCAGAGATGGAGAAAGTCATCAATGTATAGTTGCCTTTTACCTGCTTCCAGATACAGATCTGGCTGGAGATCTGGCTTGCAACCTGATTATGTGCCCTGGCTGGGAATCTAACCAGTGACCTTTTGGTTCACAGGCTGATGCCTTATCCACTATGCCACCAGCCAAGGCAAGAACTTTCTTTTTCCAAATGAACTGTAGAATTCCCTGTAAAAATTTTTAAAATTACCATTGGCTTTTCACTGTAGATGTATTCAATATATGGAAATAAAAAATTTTACATGACTTATAGTTTCTACCCAAGAAAGTTCAATGTTTACCATAAAATAAGTCAATTCACACTTTTCAGTAATGTTATATTTATATATTTTGAGCAATTTGCATTTACTGTTATCTCTCTTTTATGAATTCAATCAATAAACCTCTAATGTTCTATCCTTTGGTAGGAAGTTGTATTTGTCTTGACATATTTTGACATAAGAAAAAAGTGTTCTTATTTATCTAAGATGTTTGATCACAAATGTTTGTATATTTTATTAAATGTCTTCCTGGCATTTATCAATTAATCATTAAGCATCACACTATTTACCTATTTTGTGGAACACTGTAAAAAGAAATAAGTACTTTTCATTACTCAACTCTAATTATTAAGAAAAAATAACTGACCAGAGTCCAATAACCAATGGCTAATGTTACACCCTATTTTCTTCTAATACGATTTACATATTTACAGAGCCCCTCTAAGAATTGCCTTATAATCGACCTTAATAAAAAAGTATTTTATAGAATTAGTTGAGTGGGTTTCATGCTACTTCAGGAGCTGTTGGGGAGAGACAGTTATCATAATTAGTAATTTTCTAAAATAATTCCTAATTGCTGCTAATAAAACAGCTTAGAGAATGGTCAATTATTTGTTGACATATTAGGAACCAATTCTGCTTCTTGTCACGATTAAGGAACAGGGACTAAAATTGATATGCCTTTTCAAACAATCAGGAAATTAAACGAATGGAAAGACAAGAGTTAATTTTGGGGGCGGCAGCTAGAATTAATCTGGAGCAGACAGGTGCACAGAGAAGGACCAAGATCTGCAGGTGGGTCCTCTCAAGGTTTTAGCTGGAGTACGCTCATGGGCTAGAACTATCAGGAAGCAATAGGCAGAAAATTCCCGAACCTCATGTAACATGGGGAGCATTAAACTTTCCAGAGACCAGAATAAGCAGAAATCATATGTGGGAGACACTATAGAGTACTCAGAGGTGATTGTTTTAGCAGTGGGGGTAAATTAGCCCCAGGCTAATGGCTGCTATGGACATTTTCTAACATAGTTCAAATAAGCTTTCAAGGAAACTAATAGAAAGTAACCTATCTCTGTATCAGAACTAAGCTCGGCATGATTCCTTTTAAACACAAATAGCATAAACACACCAATTTAAAGCAGAGGTTGTCAAAAGGAGGTGGGAAAGGTTTAACTAAACACTGTATATAAAAAAAGCTTTAAATATAGCAATGAAAAAATTAAAAGTAAACTGATCTAAAAAATTTTACCATGCAAATTTTAATCAAAAGACTGTTTGAGTGACTATTAAAACTAGACATTAAAACAAAGACTATAAAGCCCTGGCTGGTAGCACAGTGATAAGGTGCTGGCCTGCGGACCCAAAGGTTGCTGGTTCGATTCCCCAGCCAGGGCACATAACCAGGTTGCAAGCCAGGTCTCCAGTCAGGTCTGGAGGTAGGTGAAAGGCAACCACACACTGATGTTTCTTTCCCTCTCTGCCTCTCTCCCTTCCTCTCTCTCTGGAAATAACAAATAAAACCTTTAAAAAATAAACAAAACAAACAAACAAAGACTATAACCAAGGAAAGGAGACACTATCACAATAATTCATCTTAAATAGCTATTTTAAATTTTTGTGAAAAATGACTAATTTCCAATGTGGCTGTAATATTTTGCATTTCTTTCAAAAATATATTAGTTCTGCTTACTCTGTAGCCTAATATTACTGGTATAATCAAAGTCTTTCATTTTAGTCATTCTTGTTGTCATGTAATAATATTTCATTGTGGATTTCATTTACAACTCCCTGATGAAGAATTATATTGAATATCTTTTAATAGGCTTATTGGCTATTTGAACTATATCATTTCATTGATATGTGAAACCTAATGAATAAAATAAACTAATGAACAAAACAGAACCAGAGGCATTGATACATGGAATAAGACTAAGAGATCTCATAGGGAACAGAAATGGTAGGAGGACTAGATAAAAGAAACTGAAGAGATTAGATAAAGAATATAAATGCACACAGGCAATACTGTGGTTAAGGCCAGGGGAGGAAAGGTGTAGGTGTGAGTGGGGATAGCCAAAGAGGGAGAAAATGGGGAACATCTGTAATAGTGTCAACAATAAACACACACACACACACAATGGATTATGTATGAATGGATCTATCTAGTCAGTTCCATTGACCTACATAACTATTCTTGCATTAAGACCAAAATGTATTTTTCACTGTAATGTCTTGAAATCAAATAGTGTAATTCTTTATAACTTTGTTGTTTTTTTCAAAATTAATTTAACTTCTAGGTTGTGTGTCAAAAAAATAAATTCTCAACTTCTAAAACTTCCAAGCTATTTTCTGTCCCTTTACTACAACATCTCACAACAATTTTAAAGTTTATAAATCATCAATATTAAGCTGGAGTCTCTCCACTCTTCCTGATGTAAGAAATAGTAGTTCAAATAGTTTTTACCCATCTTTCTTAAACAAATGTATTTATAGAAGAATTATTTTTCTGTTAATGTTATGTTAATATTCAAGAAAGCAGCCATTTAATAAATTTGCCAAATTTTAAATGTTATATAAGTATATGAGGTATTGATCCCAGGATTACACAGAATTTTATTCTTATACTTAACTCACGGCAACATATTAATCTGTTGCTATTTATAAAATTAACTTTCATAAATAAATATAATATAAAATTACAAACTATATATTATTATAATTAACAATAATCTTATGTTTTCATTATTTCTTCAAGTTCATATTACTGGTAATATATTACTGAATTATTCTTTCTTTACTTTTTAATAATTCAAATATTAGTCTTTTCAGAATCAACTAATTTTTCTTCATTTTAATGCAATTACCAATTATTACTGTCTAATATCTTCCTTCTTTTTTTAAAGATTTTATTTATTATTTTCAGAAAAAGAGGAAGGGAGAGAGGCAGAGAGGGAGAGAAACATCAGTGTATGGTTGTCTTTCACTGCCTCCAGCCACAGAAATGACTGGAAACCTGGCTTGCAACCTAGTTATGTGCCCTGGCTGGGAATTGAACCAGCAATCTTTGGGTTCACAGGCTGGCACCTTATCCACTGTGCTACCAGCCAGGGCTTAGTATCTTATTTCTAACATATATTTAAATAATTGGGCACATTGTACATATTATTCAGTGTTTTTTCTTAATGCTTTAATGTACAAATTCTAGCACTGGTATATATTTGTATATTATTTCAAATAAAGGCTATCTCTGTTTATGCTAAATATTAAATTATATTTATAATTGTTTTTGTAGTGTAACATGAGCAGTTATATATATGTTTGCTATACATATATAATTATGAGAAAAACATTTATTCTTATCTCCTATAATAAGTGAAATGAAATAGAAGAGGCAGACTGAATATTTAAAAAATAAATACAAGAAACAGTAGTAGAAAAATATATATTTTTTAAGTTTTATTATTAACATAGATATATTTAGGTATTAAAAGCAGAAAGAATAAAAGCAGAAGCTATAGAAAGCTTCTGGAGATTTAAGTGATGTTGCTCTTTGCTTTTTCTGTAGTTCTTACATGTCTAACCTGTTGAAATAACAATTGAATATGTATTAAAAATAATATGTCATTGCCAGATATTTTATGCAATGGAAACAGTAACAAGTATATTAGCAGGGACAGAATATTGTATTACTAGCTGTCAGTATAGAGTGAGAAATTTATCTTATATGTAGGGAAAATGGGCAAATGATAATGTATTACTTATAATATACTGTGATGGTTAATATAAAAGTAGCAATAAAATCAACAGAAAAGGATTTTACAGAGAAATATTTAAGATGAGAAAAAATTATAAAACAAGTACAATACAATAATTAAAAAACATGCATCTTAATAGTTAAAAGAGTACATAATAGTCACCTGCTACAAGTCATTTGTTTATTATTTCACTCACATGTCAAATCTAATGAACGAACTGAAGTAACAAGCAAAACAATGACAGGCTCATACATAGAGAGCAGACCGACAACTCTGGGGTTAGTGCAGGGGTGAGGGATAGCAGGATCAAGCAAAAAGGTAAAAGAACTCATGAAGATGGGCAACAATGTAGAGACTGCAAGGCTGGAAAGGAGAGGCAGAAGAGAGTATAAGGGTGATAATGGTAATGGAAAAAGTCTATATAAAATAAACTACTAAAATATATATATTGGTGATTTCAATGTCACAGCTGCTTAGTATCTTAATTCTTCTCTGCCAAAGCCCTTCAATTCATATGGGCATCCCAGGGAGTTGCTCATACTTATACATTGAAATAATGCCATTGCAAGTACCATTTTTTTCTAGACATCACTTCTGTCTTTCCATATCACTCCAATTACTCCAGAACTAACAATTCTCCAAGTGTATAAGGAAGTCACAAATTACTAAATCAACTTTTTTTTAAACCAAATATTACTTGTTTTATATCTTTGTTTTTTCCTGACTGGTTTAAATTCATTGCTCCATTAGTCAAGTATTTCATTTTATACTTATTCAACTTCCTCACCTTTCTTGCTTCTCCACACTTTCTTGAGAAAAATCAATATTCTGTATACCCTGTGTAACTATATCTATGTTACTGCATTTGACTAAAGAAAGCACTTTTAAAATCACAATAGTTTTATCACCTATAAGTTCATTTTGCATCCATGAAATTCTGCTACAGTTTCTTCATTGCTCCATGATATCATACTTCCAACCTACAACTCAGCATGACTTAGTTCACTATTTGATGTCATCATTTCAACAGGTGACTTCAATTGTACTTCAGATCAGAAGTTACATATGCGCTTTTTACACATGCAAGTGTGAAACAAATATTCTGGACATTGCTCTCAACAATATTTTTCTTTCTAGATAAAATACAATCAACTTAGAAACCACAAATCACTTACAACTATGTCTGCTTCCAGTCATTCTTATATACGTTACATTCATTTCTGTTACCATAATTGAAACCTCATCATGTCATCACATAGAGGATCAGCTATAGTATTTAAGCATTAAAACCCTTTGCTCTTGCTAACCCAGAAGCTCAGTTCAGATATTTCCCCTTCCATCTTTGTATATCCATTTTTTCATTTCCTGTAAATTATACCAAGCAGCATACAAATGTTCTATAATATCTCCCATCAGGAAAATGTCTTCTCGACCCTCATTATAGCTTAGTTATCAGGTCAACTATCTTTATGTTTTTTGTTTTCAACATAACCTTTAATCTCCCTTTTCCAATTCATTTTTTATTTCCTATCTTCTTATTATAAATGTATTTAAGTAAAAATTTATAAAAACTCATTTTAAAAATAGTCTTGAAAATATAATTAGTTAGTAAAATATATTTCATCACTCTGCCAAATATTTTTTTCTCTATTCTAAGGAAATTAATCAAAATACATATAAAATAAATAAAAGCACTGTGAAAATTTTTTCTACTATTATGTAGATATGGATGTGTGCAGATTGGATACGTTTTCATTAATATAACTAGAGAAAAATGTAAAATTTGTTTTTAATGATTTATTGGTTGAACAAAAGTTCCATTTCTTTCAATGGTACAAAATTAGAGTAATCAAATCAAGGTAGGGAAAAGAAGTTATAAGGAGGATAAATGGTAAGAAACATATAATAAAAATAAACTATAAAGAAAAAAGAAAATGTTTATGAAAAATAAGGTACAAAGCCCTGGCTGGTAGCTCAGTGGATAAGGTGCCGGCCTGCAAACCCAAAGGTCGCAGGTTCGATTCCCCAGCCAGGGCACATAACCAGGTTGCAAACCAGGTCTCCAGTCAGGTCTGTGGCTGGAGGCAGGTGAAACGCAACCATACATTGTCTCTCTCCCTCTCTGCCTCTCTCCCTTCCCCTCTTTCTAAAAATAATGAAATAAAATCTTAAAAAAAAAAAATAAGGTACATACATTTCATATAGTTCAAATTTATTTTGCAGTATTAAATATTTTTTCTATTAAGTTCTTTAGTTTTCCTCAATGAAAAATATAGTTTCATGGGTATTGACAGAATCTTATTTGTCTTCTCAGCAGTAGAGGGCCTTGTTCCTTGTTAATGCTCTTTATCTTTCCTCCATATTAGTTCATAAGCTAAATAGTCGACAAGAGGAAAATAAGTATTATTTTGTTTGATGCTGTCTTCCAGCCCACTTACCTTGAGACCTTCTTTAACTGTTGAAAATATAGACACAGGATTCACATGCATAAGTTATTCAGACCTATAAGGCATGGTGCTTTGTTCCAAAGATTTAATATCTTTTCTTAAGGTACAATTCTCCATGAATCACTCAAATTTCTGAACACCTTCAAAGACATTCACAGCTTATTTTCTCCAGAGTGTCTTTTCAAGGATGTTTGCATAGCAGGTAGCCTTGGAAATATAGACATGTCTCTTCCTGAAGCATATATACTTATATTTCAAGATAATAAAGTTAGTGATGTTCATTCCCTGAATCAGATTTATTTTCCTTTTAGGATAGTAAAGAGAGAGATATCATTTTCCTCGAGTGGATTTGTATGACATTTCAGTGTAATAAAGATAACATGTCTTTCTGTTATAGAAGAAAAATACATTTGGGAATACACATTAAATAAGGACTTACTATTCTTCTCTGTTTTTCTTTAAACACTTTCTATTCTGTATTTAGACAATAACTGATCTTCACGCATCATTCTTTGGAAACTGAGGCAATGGTTAAGGTATCATAAGATAAAAATAAAGATATTTTTAACTGATTTATATTTTCATTGAACCAACTAAAAATGAATACTTCCTAATTAAAATATTACTAACCCATTCAAAATAAAATATGATGGGAGGTATGTCTATCAAGTGGATGCAAGTAATTCAAACTATTTTAGAAACCATGTGTGAACAAAGTCATATAATTAAGGTATCAGCCCAAATTTGTTAAAGCAATAATTTATATTAAAATAATAGCCCTGGTTGGTAGCACAGTGGGTAAGGCGCAGGCCTGCGAACCCAAAGGTCACAGGTTCGATTCCCCAGCCAGGGCACATAACCAGGTTGCAAACCAGGTCTCCAGTCAGATCTGTGGCTGGAGTCAGGTGAAATGCAACCATACATTGATGTCTTTCTCCCTCTCTGCCTCTCTCACTTCCCCTCTTTCTAGAAATTAAAAAAAAAAAAAAAAAAAAGAGTTAAAATCATGAAGTGAAATTTCTCCACATGATATTTGGAGAAAAAACATTATAAATAGAACAACAAACAGAAGCAACAATAAACCTGGAAAATGTCTGAATTCTAGAGTTGCCATATTATATTATTTTATGTATGTATATATTTATTTATTTATTTTTAAGATTTAAAAAATATGTATTATTTCCAGAGAGAGAGAGGAAGGGAGCAAGGCAGAGAGGGTGAGAAACATCAATGTATGGTTGCCTTCCAACTGCCTCCAGCCACAGAACTGGCTGGAGGCCTGGCTTGCTACCCAGTTATGTGCCCTAGCTGGGGAACAGAACCAGCAACTTTAGGGTTTGTAGGCTAGTGCCTTATCCACTGTGCTACCAGCCAGGGTGGCCATATTATATTATTTTAAATGTCAGTTGCAGAACAGCCATGGGAATGTTAAGGTACAGTATCAGAAATGGAATAGCCAAAGAACTTGGTACCCATGACTAATCAATAAAATATAATTGAAAAATAATAAAATATAGGGAAAATGACACAAACAACAACAAAAATGTCAGGGATAAGTTATGATGCACACAGATACACACAAACAATAGGCGAATAGGGTCCATACCAAGAAATATAAGCTGGTGATAAAGACTAATTCTAAATAAGCCTATATTGCACATATAGAGATGGGACAAACTTCAAACAACTTGTTACAAATGTGTTTAAGGAACAAACAAAACCAAGTGTAAAGAATTAAAGGAAAGTATGAGAATGATGGCTCACTGAATACAATATATCTATAAGGATATCAGACATTATAAATACAAATGAGCAAAAAAGAAATTCTGATGGTAAAAAATATAGTAACTTGTGGGTGACCCTGGCTGCGAATGAAATGAGTCTGCCAAAGCAAGATCCGTCTGGGGAGAGGAAGGGCCGGCAAATCTCTGGAGTGGAGAAGTGTCATGAGCACCTTCTTTCAAGGGTTTTTATTGACTTCAGATTACCTAGTGGTATATGGTATACATGCAAAGCTCATCAATCAACGTCATACTGTGCTGATTACAGGAAACAGGCATTGCTCAGAGATAACAATTGGAGGAATGCAGAGATCCCCCTTAGGTCAGGGCTGGCCTGATGAGAAGACACCAGGTGGCCATAAGGTAGGGTGCATGAGGTCATTCTGTGCTTTGAGCATAAACATTTGGTATACATAACTGGGGAGACCGAGAGCAAAACAAGTTTCAAGCGATAAAATACAGTTTCCTTAGGACAGATTGCCTGCAGAAAGCCTCCTAGCTAGATGCCTGGTTGTGCTAGCCTCCAGCATTCCCAGTTTTCTGGTCAAGTCTTACAGGCCCAATGTTCTAGGCCTTGCTTGCCTGGTACCAGACCAGGTAGTTTCTGACAGTAACTTAAACTTAAAAATTATTAGTGGAGCTAAACATCTGATCTCTCCTGGCACAGAAAAGATTTATTAAGATTGAGACAAGTCAATTGAAGAAAATTTAAGAGTGAATAACTCAAAATGAAACTAATATAAGTATTCCATACATCTATATTGATATAGGTACTGATGTAGAGAGAGAGAGAAATATAAGGAGAAAAGAGTAAAAAAAAAGAATAATAGAGATAGAGGCGATAGAAATAGAGATAGAGATATTCTAATGCTTCTGTTTCTCTGGCAAACTCTGATAAATACAGATTTTAATAATGAGAGTCTTTGTAGAGAGGTGACTTTCAAACTTTTTCATCTCATGGAATGCATAAACTAATTGCTAAAATTCTGCAACACACCATAGCATATATTTTCTGCCAAGCTGGCAAAAATAAAAATAGGTATAATTTTAATTCAGTCAGACCAGACAACTATTGTGTTGGCCGTTGTCATTTTTTTATTTGACAATCTGAGGGAAAAGAAGTCAGTGCCCTGACTAAACAGTTAGGTTTAGTCACAGGCTTTGAAAATCTGGCAGCACGCAGTGTCTCAATTCTAGAGGAAAAACATTTTAAGGATAAGTTTTCTGCACTGGTTCTGGGGTTTCTGAAATTGGCCAATATGATTAAATATCAAGATGCTAATGACTCTATTTTCAGTAGCACCGCTAGTCCATGGCATAATCTGCCAATAGAGATATGCAAAGTATCACCATTATATACTGCTAATCAACTACTGATAAGAAGCAAAAAGCTAGGTGACTGTGTGTATGATACTTATGAACACTTTTTTAAAAATTAATTGCTGTAATAAAATTGGCTGGTTGCTTCTAATGTCACTGAACAAAATGGGAAAGGAAAATGATGAGCTCAGGGATTAGAATGCCCAGCTCAAGTGCTTCATAAATAAGCCTAAAGCTACTCTGTGCGCCCTGAAGGAGACATGTATTTTCTATAGCTGCAGGGCTGGGATTGCTGAAAATCAAAATAAGAATCTCATCCTGGGACTGGCTGAATTACAATACAACTTCAAGTTCCAGCTTTGTAAGATATGTACTGTTCAATTAAGAGCATTGTTTGAAAAGAAATGAGATTCTGGAAGATGGAATAAGAACAGGGGGGGAACACCCTGATGAGGCTAGGGACATTGAGCCCTTCAAATCTGATTAGTGTTCTTGGCCAGTTGGATAAGACTGCTTACCTTCAGTGGAACTGGTTTCTGCACCTTTTATCTGAGGGAATCACCCTGTGTATCGTAATGAAACTGTAATGACCTCCTCTGAGGCAGATGCTTTTCAAGACAATGCTGAGTCTCCTCGGATTTACCCACATAACTCTTCTTTGCTTTCAAATCTGTAACTTTATTTAAGGACCAATAGACCCTAAGAGTGAAGGACAATGTGTGACCCATGAGGGGGTACACCACACTACAAAAGAACTAGTTCAGTTTTATAACTTATATGACAGAAATCTGAAAAACAGTTATGAAAATGGTTATTAAGGATATGGGACAATAGTGAAAAGAACATAGGGTTCGATCAGGCTGAATCTATAAATATAGACTCACTATGCAGCATATCTGCATAGTGAGCAGGCTACAGGGAACATGCTTAAAATGTCAGAACTTGCCTTGGTTTACTGTAGAAGATGAAACTCAAAAGCTTAGGGAATTTTGAATGTTAGAGTAGATTCGTCATTTAAGACCTACTCACTCACCCTGGGAAAGTTCAGGAGACATATTTATGTTATATTATGAGAAATAATTTTGTGAGGGGAGCCCTGACATCATTGGAGAACTCTGTGACCACTCTTCTCTGAACACCACACTTTACATAAGGTAGAAAGTGTAGTCAGTAAAATGGGGAATCTAAATATGATGGGAGTTCCTTGAATCCCAACTGCTAGGAGTCAAGTAGCGGTATTCAACTATCAAAGGCAAGGTTAGTGTGGTTATAGTACCGGGCAGCAAAGTTGCATTAAGAAATGTCTGGCTCACGCAGACCTATGGTGTTGGCTTCTTGATTATGGTGTTTCTAGAAATTAAACAGATGGGAAGCCTACTAAATTTTTACTTAATGTGTATAAACAGAAAAGTTCTAGATAAGATGAACAAATATCTAATCTGAATCATAAAAAAGAGAGTTATGGCCCCTCAGTCATTGCCCAGATTGAGCTAGTTTACATGCCCATAACCCCTTGAATAAAGAGAGGCTGGGCTTGCTTGAGAAAGGGCGCTGGTACACTGCCAAAGTACATACTGTTACTTGCTTTCCCAGCCTTCTGCAAAGGTGCCTATGGCCTTTTACTGGGCTAACTGCATTTGAAAAAAGGAAATAATCAGACCTTTCAGGAACCATGGACGTTTTCTCTGAACTGACATTATTTCTACTATCCCAAACCATTACTGTGATCTACCAGGCAGAATTATACAGAGAAGTCAACTGACAATATTAAGATTACTTTTGATAACAACCTTAAACTTAAAAATCCTCATCCAGAGGATCCAGGAGACTATGACAACCCATAGTATGACTTATATACTGCTAGACCAGGAGCTTTATGGAAGCAAATAATAGATATTTTCACAGACAAGAAAGGCCACAATACACAGAGGAAGGCAGAGAATATACCAGATAGGAACTGTAGCATATGAGAGTAGATTTTCAGCAAAAGGACAAAACAGACCCTAGATTGGCTAGCTATGATTTGGGATAAAGGAACCAATACTATTTTACTCACAGGAACAAAAGTGAGACAAATTTCAGCCATTTCAGAACACAGTGTAGGTAACACAGCATCACTGGAGCTAACACACAAGTGGCCAAATCAAATTCTTACTCTGTGGAACTAGATAGCAAGGACCTAGAGAGCAGCACACCCCAAAGCTGACATTACAGCATAAGGAGATAACATGAAATGAATACACTTGATGCAGGCAATTAATGGCACTTGAAAATTGGCAATTTTGTCTGTGGTTTATAACAGGACAGGAATAAATACACCTTTGCAGGCATGAAAATGACAATTCTTAGAGGAGCACCACCTGCCTTAAAAATGCCATCTATGCAGTCTATGGGTCAGACCAGAATAGTAGAAGACAGATTGAATATGTTTAAGTTATCATCTGAATTGAATGACCAGCCCAAATTCACATTTAATGCAAAAAAACAGAAAAGTAGATCAGGAGCCCCAAGGGAGAATAATACTCTAAGGTAGAACTCTAGCTAAGGGGTGAACAATAACAGAAATTGGTAATCACCCCAAAATAAAAATGGGCAATAGCCAGGTAGGAATTATGGGCCTCAGCCTCAGCCTCAAAAAAAAAAAAAAAAAAAAAGATTTCTAATAGAATCCAGAGAGAGAATAAATTTATAATCCAACACAATACCACAGGTCAGAATTTTAAGCACAGGCAAAGCAACATTAAATAAATCCAACATGAGATAGGCCAGAAAACTTAATCAAAACTTCTTTTTAAAAAAATGGTCAAGCCCTGGCTGGTGGTTCAGTGGAATGGTGCTGGTCTATGAACCCAAAGGTGGATGGTTTGGTTCCCAGCCAGGGCACATAACTAGGCTGCAAGCCAAGTCTCCAGCCAGGTCCATACCTTGATATCTTACTCCTTTTATTCCTCCCTCCCTGCACTTCTTTCTAAAAAGTAAAAAAATTAAATTAATTAATTAATTAATTAATTGTTAAAAATGAAAAATAGAAAATTGTCAATCTTATGCTCAGACCCAGGGCAACAAATGTTAGATAATAGGTCCTATAAAATCCTTGTAAACAGTCAGGAAAAGGTAGTTGAATTTCACATAGGCATGGAATCGCAAATAACCTTAGTTGAAGAGGATTTTTAAATAGAAAAAGGATTTCCTATTAATGTAGAAGGACTAGGTGGTAAAATTCCACAATGTTTTGCCTTTAACTTCTTTATTCTCAGATATAATTTAGAACCTTTAGAAGTAAGAGTACATGCAGCACCTACTGTTGAAGATATATTAGGAATAGATAATTTACCTATTTTATTAGGAAATTTTATTCTATACAAAACCCTCAAACTATATAAAGTAAACTTAGCACAGGGAAAATAGAGCCAGTTGTGTTTCCTAACCCCTCCAAAGATATATATGCTAAACAATATCCCCTTTAGGAAGGACATAAAGAAATAAGAGAAAAAAATGCAGGGACCTTTAAGAGAAGATGCCATAGGAAAAGGGCAATTTCACCCTTATAACAGTCTGATGTAGCTAGTTCTTAAACCTAGTGGCCAATATAGAATACCTATAGATTATAGAATTTTTAATTAGCTTTCATCTAAAATGAATGGAGTCCTGCCACAAGCTGAGGAAGCCATAAACAGAATTACAGCCAGAAACTTCAGGTATTTTGCCCCTATTGACATGTCAGACATGCTCTTTGCTATGTGTTGCACAGAAATCCAGGGAATATACTACATTTAGCTGGGAAATCACACGATACCAGTTTAAAAGGCTGCCACAGGGATATTTAAATAGCCCAATCATAGCTCATGCATTATTAACCTCACAAATAAATATCACAGAATGCATTTGTTCATCATCTCTTATATAGATGATATCATCACGTTGCATGATGATCTGGAGCTCTTGAAGAAGGAAAAAGACAGATTAATTGAGGAATTTACCGCCAAAGAGTGGACAGTTAGTAAGGAAAAAAAAACTCATGGCCCAGATATATTACCATAAGTTTTAGGAATAAGATGGTCGAATTAAGGCAGAAAGATTTCAAATTCAGCAATAGATAAAAAATGGTACTAAAAGAGCCTACTAATAAAGCTGAGATGCAACATTTAATTGGACTCTAGCTATTCAAGACAACATATTCCTTACATGGGACACATGCTTAGACCTATGTACAATGTCACTAGAAAAGCCTGTTTTTAATGAGGTGAAAACCAAAAGCGGGCTTTCAAATTATCGGAGTATATTGTGACATTTTAGAAATTAAGTTATACTAAAAAGGGTGACCAAATCAGATTGGACTTAACATACTCTAATGACTACTGCACTTGGGCCCTATGGACCAAAAGAAGCCAAGATAAGTTACTTAAACCTGCTGGTTTCTGGACCAAGCACATTCCAGATGCCTCAAGCAAATATTCTAATTTACAAAAATTAATATGGCTTCTTTTTGAAGCACTAAAAACTCAGTACTAAAAGTACTGAGACTCTCACTGGTAACATCCCAATAATTACAAGATCTCAAATACAAGTGTTAGCTTAGGCTAAACTCTGTCCTGAAGAAGTGGAGGGAGTAGCACTGAATTAGAAAAGCCTGATGTGGAATTGGTACATCCAGAATAAACATGCAACTGTTAAAGAGCAACCAAGTTTCCTCACAGAGGAAATTCACCAAGCAGAAATAGGCTTGCTGGAAATATTTCTGAGGGAGGAGCAAATCCATGCCCCACCATAGGGAGATGGGGTCCCTTCTGGTCTGTCTGCCTAATTCCTGGTTTACAGATGTCTCCTTGGTCACTGAAGTGGACTCAGCAAGATGACAGCAATAGCTTTCAGATCTAGAAATATCAAAACTCGGAAGCTCACTGGTGAGTCAAAATCAGAACAACATGCTGAAGTTATTGCATTAGTGTTGGTGGTGAGACAATCATTAGGTGAAGAGTAAAAAGTTACATCTTTACAGATTCATGGGCTGTAGCAAATGGTATTACAATTTGGTCTCAAAAATGGGCAAAACCAAATTTTAAAATTAATGCCAAAGAAGTCAGGTCCAGAAACTAATGGTTAGAAACTTGAAGTCAGTAAGACAATTAACATATATGTAGCCCATGTCTCTGCTCACCAAAAATGTGACTCACATAAAGCAACCTTTAATAACATAGCATATATATTAACAAGGGAGGAGGCACCCAAAAAGGAGATCCCCAAAATCAAAGAAAATTGTTTACAAAATTTAAAGGCTATGAGGACTACCAAGCCAAAGTACCTCCAATAGCTATCATTAAAAGGGACAATGCATATTCAATTAAAAGAGATGAAGTGTGGAGAGCTACCACCAGATGTGATCCTAGGACTCCACAAAGAATTGGAACCACATGTGGTATATAGTTGACATGAGAAAAGATATCTGCAGGTTCCATGACAAAAGATCAGAAGAGCTATGCAAGGCTGAAAGAAATGTAGTTTAGTGAACATTACAGAATGAAATTATTATCTGATACCTATAGTCCCAATGCATTTAACATTATATGTCAAATTGATTTTATTGGGCCTATGGGGACAGGTTTTCAAAACAAATATGCCAGTACCATGGTAGATATACACTCAGGGATAGACATAGCTGTAGCCTGCATGAACTCTGATGCAAATGAAACAATGCAAACCCCAGTAGTCCCTACAGGACACTGAGAATTATAGAAAGTGAACAAGGATCACACTTTATAGATGGTAAGATACAAAAGTTAGAACAAAGATTAGATATACAGTGGAACTTTCACATGACCTATAATCCAACAGCTTCAGAGAATGTAGAAAGGCTTAATGAGATGATAAAGAGAGAACTGAAGGCAATAGATAAGAAAACTATGTCGAGAAACCCTAGAGTAGGCAGCATTCAACTTAATTCAAAGAGAAAGGCCAGGAGACCAGTGCCTCATGAAGTTTTAACTGAACCCCCTACTCAAATACAGAGAAGAATAGAAAAAGAATAAATTTACTCATAAAGCTATCACTCTCATAAGGGAAATCTATCTCCATAGGAAATAATTAAGGATGGAGATGGAAATACCATCTCAAGAACAACTCAAGCTACAAAAGATGGAACAAATTTCAACCAGTAAGGAATTCCACTTTCTTGCTCATTCCAATAACTTGCTTATGCTTAGGAATACTAGATATACCAATCCAAGCAAGATTTTTGATAGCATCAATAGTAATCATAATATGTCTGATAAGGGCAGCCACCAGATATGGCCTATCACAAAAATTTAACCAAGGAAGAAGACTCCATATTTTCAGGGTACCTTCAGTAGAAGCTCCTCCACCTTATGACGGAGACAACATGATGTAATTTTATGCTGAAAAAGGGGCATAAAGATCATAGCTATAAATGCTGTACTTGTGAGCCCTGGCTGGTAGCACAGTGGGTAAGGTGCCGGTCTGCGAACCCAAAGGTCGCAGGTTCGATTCCCCAGCCAGGGCACATAACCAGGTTGCAAGCCAGGTCTCCAGCCAGGTCTATAGCTGGAGGCAGGTGAAAAGCAACCATACATGGATGTCTCTCTCCCTCTCTGTCTCTCTCCCTTCCCCTCTTTCTAAAAATAATGAAATAAAATATTAAAAAAAAAAATGCTGTACTTGTGATAGCTTGAATTTAAAATGGCTACAGCCTAGAGCATTCACTTTAAAGAAAATATTACAAAAGCAGATAACTTTGCAATTCACATCTTACTTAATTGAGCATATTTTAAATTGCCCAATGCCAAGTTATCTAAAAGAACATTAAAAGGGCAAAACTCAGATCATATGGGCTGAATACAATGTAGAAATTTTGGTTAAAACAAGATTTATATTGTTTAAAGAAGAATATGACCTACAGTAACTATGCTGGGCAGTAATGTGAAAAGCTTTTGAAAACTTAAACATGGTATAAATGAGCAAAACAGGCAATGTGTATAGGCTCAAGAAGGGCAGACTTTTGACTTCAGGGTTTATTGACTTTTCAGAATATGTAAGCGAGGGGCAGTCAGACAGGTTAGGGAAAAGATGGATGCATATCTACTCCAGATGGAGGAAAGAAGAGGGAAAATGATAGAGGGAATCAGACAAAGGAGAATGGAAATGATCAAGAGATGGGTTAATGGTTTACCCAGAGGATATATTAAACATACCAAATGAGCTCAATAATTGACTTACAGAGAAAAAAATGTATCTACCAAGGATTATCACCATACCTCTTTTGATTATCATCTACCTCTTTTGATTATCATCTACTTACTCTGTATCTATATTGGAATTTTCCTATACTATTTGTGAAAGCTGAGGGTGCAATAATAACAGAACTAAGGCTGAATGTAAGTCACCAATTATACGCTTTGCCTATTGGAAACTCTCTTTTCCCAAGGTGGACCCAGTAGACTTAGTGGAATGGACCAACAGACCTGACCTCGTAAGTCCTACTAAACATTACTCCCTTGAGTTAATATGCTGGATTTTCACAATATGTGATGGGATTCAAGCCCTCACTGAATGGGAGGGGGGTGGGGAATGGAGAAGAATTTAATATAGTTGTGTTACTGAGATGAAATTTAAAGGTAAATATTATTTGGAAAATTAGTTTAATCCTTTGGTGTGTTAGCCTGATAGCATACAAAAACAGTTTGGTCAATACTGTCTATATACCTAGAACTATAGAGTCTACTGAACCAGCAATACAAAATTTATAAAACCACAAGTCCTAAGACTATGGGATAAAATACCTGCTTGGCAAATCTATAATAATATAACTTTAATAGATTACATGTTTAGAAATGCTACAGATGCATGGAGAGCATTAACTAGATATAGATCCCATTGCTTTTTAACTAGTTACCCTGAAACTTGACATTAAAACAAGATGGCAAACAGCCAAGGGTTGGAAAAAATTGCTAGAATATTACATACCAATATTATGACTTGCATAACTGACATGGTTACTTGCTATGACACTTCCCTATGTTCACTGATTAAGGATTTCCAGATTATAGTAAGATGGTGGTCAACCTACACCACAACCTTAAACAGAGGACAGCAAGACATAAAAGCAATACCAATAGGAACTGGAGATTTACTTGAGCCATTTACTGCGCCAGAAAATATGATCTGCCTACAGGCAATCATGAAATCACAAAAGACCTTCAGAGGAATCTGGTATGAATTCTGGTATAATCAAGGTGAGGAAGAAATTAACCCTAGTGATTATAATAAATACAATGAATATGAGTATGAAGAGAGCCCTACTAGTACTACTGATATTACTACTACTGTTTCAAAGCCATTAATCATGAAACTTTGGGATAAGTCCTTTTATTTCAGTACATTATTTTTAGGCCCAAAGATGCCTTGGGGATACCTAGAAAAATATAATGTAATATTAAAGGAAAATAATATATACTATTACACACATAGGTTGACAGGATTTCCAAATTTTCCTCACTTTGGTAACTTTTGCATTATAAGTTATAAAAGGGACAAAAGAATCCACATAGAAGATATCACAAAACCTTTATCTAAACATGACAGTTCACATATCTTTATAAACAAATGCACAGGATTAGACAAGGGAACCAACACCATATTTACATCAATAGAAATGGATAGTATGATGGCCTGAAAACATAACATACTAACTAGCAAGGATCATCTGATTCCTGAGAACTACTTTGAAAATTCTAGTAATATGGTTAAGGTGCCGGCCTGCGAACCCAAAGGTCGCAGGTTCGATTCCCCAGCCAGGGCACGTAACCAGGTTGCAAACCAGGTCTCCAATCAGGTCTGTGGCTGGAGGCCTAGAAATGCAACCGTACATTGATGTCTGTCTCCCTCTCTGCCTCTCTCCCATCCCCTCTTTCTAAAAATAATGAAATAAAATCTTTAAAAAAAAAGATGAATAAACAAATAAATTTTTTTTTTTAAAAATGCAATTAAAAAAAAAAGAAAATTCTAGTAATAGATGGTCACCATGTGAATTAGATTGGAGAAATAGAATACACACAGTAATCTTGACAGAAGTTAAGGATGTTTTGCATAGGAACATGGCACCCCAACCATATAGTGTACAAATATGCATAGATACCATCTGCAACCAAGTAAGAAACACATGCATACTTGGAGTAGTTGGCAATTGCACAGGTGGACTGTATAAGCAAATTCAGAAAACTTTAGAGCTTAAAAAGATATTAGCATGCTCTAAAATAAATTCTACATCAAACTTAGCACAACCTGGTTATCAAGGAAAACTACAAGACACATAATCACCAATCAAGGATAATTATCCCTATGCCAAGAATGAAACAAATAGATTATTTCAAAATAATAATCTAAATGCCTCTGGTAAAACAGAGAGCTTGGTTAATGTATACCCTGTAGTCAACAATAATGATAGATCAATATATAACCTATCCACTAATTCTGGATTGGGAGCCAAAAATGATAATTTGAGGGACTACATTAATATAACTAATGTTACCCCACTATTTATAAATGACATTGGAAATATATATGGGTATGTGATCATAGACTCCAATACCATTTCATGGTAAAATGTATCTGTACAGTGTTTGCATGGAGAGAACTGTGAGGCAAAAAATAATAGAAAATGGGTATGGGACAAAAGAAAAACTTGGCACCACTATTTAATACAAATATAACGATCTACATATTATATCATAATTTGATGAAATGCACAAACAGGTGGCAATGAGCCCCAACTAGATTCAAATATGGGAATTGGATTAGAGATCCATTCACTAACTTTGGAGTGCTGAGAATCAAGCTAGAGAGAGACTAGGACAAAACATATGGATAGCCTATAGTCATTATTGAGAAGATCATCAGGCAATCTAAATGTCACCTTTGGCCAATGGAATATGGATACCCCAACCCTCACAATTTAATAAGTCAGATATATTTGATTGGACCAAAATTAAGTTATATTATGATGTTAATAATGATCCACCTAGAAGATACCTTAATGATACATATGATGTGAGAGGACAAACATACTGCAGACTGGACATCAAGAGGAATCACATACAAACACTTAGGATTAACATTAGCATTTTGCTCTAGGGAAGACATGGGTGATGTGTTTTTCATCTTTGAAAACATATCACAAGCCATACAACACAAAAATGTCCACAGGTGGCAAACCCTAGGAGAAAACACACATGACTTACATTAGGTAGATGTGTTGCTAGAACCATACCACTTTACAATGCTACAAACTATAGCAGGAGATTACGCAATGCTAGATTGAGCAGCACAACTTCCAATGAGGAACCATGGACCCTTACATAATAATCTACCTATCTTTGTTGAGCCATTCTCCTTCCAATCTTGTTATGTTCCCACTCATAGCCCTGGACCATGCATAATAAGTAGAGGATGGTATTACAGCACCATATGTCCTAAAACAGAAAGTCAAAAGCTAGCCTGGACCAGAGGGATCATGAGACTAAAACCTAAAATTACAAAAGAAATTAAGCCTTCACCAGCTAGAAGATGCCTAGTAAAAATGTTATATAGGCTGAAAGTAACTAAACGAGAAATAACCTTTAATAAGGAACAATTTAAGGTTACTAACCTAATACCACAATGTAAAGCGATTCAAGAATTGAAATATCAAATTTCTTTGCTAAATGGAACACCAAATTTGAGTCAACCAGGAAGGAACCTATTGAAATTAAGACTTGCAATAGACCTAGCAGCCAATGTTATCTTGTGAGTAATACAAGAAAGAGAAATAGCAATATTAAGATCACAACTATTATCAGCAGAAAAAAAAGAAAATATCAACATTTTAAAGGCATTCAGCACAAAATAGGTATGATATTACCTGCAAATGAGATAAATTAGACATTAAATCAATTTCAGGACTATCATAAAATAATGAAACAAAAAAAATAGAAGAATTACTAAACAAAACTGATATATTACAAAACAGATATGTTGCAAAAGGTTAAGAGATCAGTTTAAACTTAAGGACAGAAGTACTGAACAACAAAATTAATTTAAAATGTAAAAGTTTATAATCTTCACTATCTTTACTAGTAGAAAGTTTAAGAGAATTGATCACCTTTGGTAAATCACCAAACTTATACTACACCACAGACCAATCTTATGTAATCCTGGACAAATCAGAGCAATCAGATGCTCTTTAGAAGGTGACTACACTTACTAAGCATACAAACATTAATTCAGTAATAGCTTACCCAGCAGTGCACCAACAATAATAATTACTGGAAATAAATTTTACACAATTTAAGGAGACATTCTATATCTAAATGGGTACTACATTTATGAAAAAGACCTATCACAAATATCAAAAAATGTTTATTACACAATCACACCAGTCGAGGTTTCATTATTTTTAAATTTAGATCTGGTAGAAACATGCAGGCATAATATTACACACAACAATGGTGAAGGCAAATGGACCATATGCTTAAACAACCATATACCAACCTGTTTTGATCACAAAAACGTGGCCAACTTTGATATACTAATCTTTGGATGCTATTTCCTACAAAATATTAGTAATGTTAGCATCTCTAACTCACCCATCCTATCATGAAAAGCTTGAATTAAGTTTTAGATATTTACATCCACCAGTGAAAGACCACATAGATAATATCGCTTGGATAGATTCTTCATATCTTACTAACACCATAAATCAAAATGCACATACTAGAAAAAGTAATGACATTTTCAAATATATAGAGCCTCTAAAAAAAAAAAATCATGGAAAGACTTTAGAAAAGACTCTATACACAGCCAATAAGGGACTATCATCAGAAGGAACTGCCACGGCACTTAATAAAAAATGTGCAGTATGTGGACTCATTAAGAGAGCCTTGCACTTAGAAATGCACTCAGGCTCATGGGCTGATTTTAATTCTTTTGCAGTAGTTGGAAACTCAATCTCCTACCTCTTAAGCAATTTATGGAGTGGTAAAAAGAAGTTATATTAAATATATTAGTATTTATAATAGCAATTACACATATTTACTATTTTCTAAAATGGCTCTGTACTGATAAATGTAAAAATGGAAAATAATGTTTTTTATGGACTGCAATTTATAAAATATTATGAAAATATATGTTAAAATCTGTGGCAAAAGGTTATTCAGCTTAAATTTTTTTGATTACATATTTGTAAATGCACAAGGCTCCATGGTGTTACTTACCAAGGCAAAATTATTATAGCTTGGACAAGGTTTGAAAAAAATTATGTTACAAAACTATCCCAATATATTAATAGTGCCTCCACAAGCACCTTGTGATGCCTTCTGCATAATTCAATTTTACTATAATTCCCTATTAATCTTAATCCTATATTAAGTAGAACTTTAACAATGTCATATATGCAAAAATGTAAACATGTTATATGCATTGATATTTATTTTTAAAACTTGTGACTTACAAATTAGTAAAAAACTATGATAGCATTAAGATTATGTTTCAGTGATCCCCTCAGTTCTGTTTTCCTCCCTTATGATGGTAGGAATCAAGAGATGAGCAGAACCAATAAAATGGCATAGGTCCCATCAAGATAGCATACAATATATAAAACAAAGTAGGGTCACTCATGTTAATCAAAATGGTTGTCATTAGCCATGACACGTTGGTTCAAGAGGGAAACTACCTAAGTCAGAGCAGACACATCTGGCATGGAGACACACCTAATGTATCTACACATGGTCAGAGAAGACACATCTGGCAAGAAAACACACCTAGGATGTCTACATATGTAATCAGAACAGTCGTGTCTGAAGAGCAGGACCACCCATAGATAAGTTTCCGGGGAAATTCCACACTTGGCATCAGGGGCTCCAGGCAGAACAACCAGACTCCTGGGAAAATTCCCCACTTGGATTCAGGGGTGCCAGGACATTCATCAAAAGATCTGGAAAGATGGAGCACACTGCTTTCAAGTTATAACTGAAGCAGATTCCAGACAGCTGCTAAAACAGCCAGGCTCCATGTACTAGATTGCTGTTCCATGCCATGCTGATCTCCCTTGGCATCAGCTACAGGGGATTCTGCCCTGCTGGACTAAGGACTCCACCACTGTTTTCCATAGTGGCTGCACCAGTCTGCATTCCCACCTGGATTCCTACCTGGCTTTAGGGATCCTTCCTTGGAAAATGCTGACAACTCCTCTGCCCACCATGAGGTATCCCAGACCTGCAGACTGAGACTATGGGAACTGGTTTTGTTACCACCCATTGATGGTTCTCTGTGTGTGTGTGTGTGTGTGTGTGTATTTCTCTTAGACTGTTGGAGTGCAAGTAGGATTTTTACATTGCATGAACCTGACTTCAATAGATGCTGAGTGAATAGCATAGTTGCTGTGTACGATTCTTGTCTATTCCTTGGTGCCAGGCTTCTCAGCAGACAACTAGCTGAGCAGTTGCCTGGCTGACTTATAAGAAAGACCACATCACGAATACCTACTTGTGACTATAACCACTCCCCTTTTCCAGAAATAGCTTTTGACCTGCTACTAGGCCTTAGCAGAGACCAAATATTTAACCATGGGACACCCAGTTACCATGACACTTGAAATGACCATCATGAGTTGTCATGTTACCCATTAAGACATAATTTGGCATTCCATCATCAAATAAAAATGGTATGTATATAATCAAGCTGCCCTGAAAGAGCACATAAGTTACATGAAGAAGTAGCCCAAAAGACCATCATCTATACTCCTGATGCACTGGCTTTTCTTTCCCAGCTTCTGTTGATGGCTATCTGGTGGCAGGTTGACTTCATTGCATCACTTGCATTGGGAAAGGGGTGATGCTTTGCTTTTCCCTAGAATAAACATGTACTTTGGATAAAGATTTTCCTCCCCTGCTTACAATATTTCTGCCAAAGTACCATCTGTGTAGTTATAGAATGCCTTATCACAACAGTGGCATGCCATACAACATTACTTTTAATCAAGGATCTCACTTACTAACTAATAAAGTGTGGGAATGGACCCAGTCTCATGAAAATCACTGGTTTTATTTACCATGCTCTTCATCTGAAGCATTTAGTTTGATAAAATGTTGAAATTACCTTTTTGAAAAGGCCATTAGGTGTCAATACTTTTCCAACTAGGTGACAATACATTGCAGGGATGGGACAAGGTTCTACAGATGCTGTGAATCAGCATCCAATATACTGTGCTCTTTTTCACTTAGCCAGCACTTACACAGCCAGAACATGGTTTCATCCGAGGGTAGGAATTAAGAGTGCTATCATTCACTACACTCCTAGTAACCCATTAGCAAAACGTTTTCTTCCTGTTTCTATGCCTTCTGGTAATCAGGACTAGAGGTCTTAGTTCCAGAGGGAGGAATACCTCTACCAGGATAAACACAGTGATTCCACTGAACTGGAAGTTAGGAGTGTCTGGCACCCTAGAATCAACAGGTAGGGAAGGGAATTACTGTGCTGACTAGCGTGAACACCAAAGGAAATTGGACTTCACCATGGAGGTGAGAAAGAATATGTCTGGAATATAGGTGATCCCCTAGGCTATCTCTTGTGCCCAGTGATTAAGGCCAATGGAAAAATACAGCCCAATTCAGAGAGGACTAGTAATTCCCAGATCTTTCAGGAAAGAAAGCTTGGTTTATTCACCAGGCAAAGAACCTCCTGACATGGTGAGGTGCTTGGTGAAGTTAAAGAGAATACGGAATAGTTAGTGGAAAAAGGTAATCTTAAATATCAGCTAGGAGCATGTATCCAGTTTCTGAAATAAGGGCTGTAATTATAATGAGTACTTCCATACTTTTATATATGCATCCACAATAATGTCAGCAACTATAGTATTTATAGATACATTTATTTGACAGCATTATTGCCAAGTATAACTTTATGGTTTATTATTTTTTCTGAGTCACCTTCTTTACTTTTTCTCTCTTGAACCTTTTTAAATTTAATTTAATATTTTATTAAATATTGAAAATTGTTCCCACTTTTTCTCCCTTTTCCTCCTCCACCCAGCCTCACCCTCTGCCTCACCAAGCCAGTCCCAACATTGTTGTCCCTGTCTATGGGCTGGGCGTAAAGGTTCTTGGGTTAAATCCTTACCACCTTTCATCCTGCCCTCCATCTTTTCTGGCAGCTGTCAGTCTGTTTTATGTCTCTAAGCTTCTATTACTGTTTTCCAGCCAAGTATATTTTTAATTCCAACTAGGTTTGTATCCCCTAAGGCAAAGTATTCAAATGACTTTTTGTTTCAGCTAAAACCCAACTATCACTGAGAGATTTGAGTACATACATTATCTTCAACTGATTTCTATTCATAGTAAATACAAACTTCAAATAAACTGATAACCATTTTTATTTTAAGAAGTAGCAGTTTATAAATCTAATAAGTTCATATCATCATTGATACTGAATAAATGTGTACAGGGAGTTTCATCATTAAGTAATTCTATCATACCATAGAGGATAGGTCCAATACTGAACCTTACTCTTTTTACCTTTTTATCTTACAAATATTTTTCCAATTGTCAGAATCAAAATTGAATTTTTAAATTTAATTTTATTATTATTGCACTACATGCATCTCATTTTCCCCCTCTGTTCTCCCCTTCCTCACGCTCTCCATCCCCTCACCCACCCCAGTCATTCCCACATTGTCTATGTCCATGCATCATCCATGCTAGTTCCTTGATTAAACTGTTCCCCTTCTTTGCCTCTTTCCCCCTCTCTCCCCACTCCCCTCCTCTCTGTGCACTGAAAGTTTGTTCTTTGTTTCCATGTCTCTGGTTCTATTTTGCTTGTTTGTTTGTTTTGTTTTATTTATTAGTCTCCTGTATTGGACAAGATCACATAGTATTTGGCTTTCACTGATTGGCTTCTTTCAGTAAGCATAATATACCAGTTCCATCTATATTGTCACAAAAGGTAGGAGTTTTTCTTTCTTTCTGCTGTGTAGTATTCCATTGTGTAAATGTACCAAAGTTTTTTGATCCATTCATCAATTGATGGGTACTTAGGCTGTTTCCAGTATTTAACTACTATAAATAATTATGAACTGTTGTTTACGAACTGCTATGAACATAGGGGTACATAGGTACTTCTGACTTGGTGTTTCAAGATTCTTAGGGTATGATCCTAGCAGTGGAATCGCTGGGTCAAAAGGCAGTTCCTTTTTTAGTTTTTTTGAGGAAATTCCATACTGTTTTCCATAGTGGCTGCACCAGTCTGCATTCTCACTAACAATCCACCAGGGTTCCCTTTTTTTCACATTCTCATCAGCACTTGTTATTTGTTGATTTGTTAATGATAGCTATTCTGACTGGTGTGAAGAGGTCGCACATTGTGGTGTTAATTTGCATCTCTCTGACAGCTAGTGATGTTGAGAATTCTTTCATAAGCCTCTGGGCCCTTTGTATGTCTTTCTCAGAGAGTTGTCTGTTCAGTTCCTTTGCCCATTTTTTAATTGGGCTGTCTGTCTCCCTGGTGTTGAGTCACATAAGTTTTTTATATATTTTGGATATCAAACCCTTGTTTGAGGTATCATTGGCAAATGTTTTCCCGTACAAGTTCTGCAGTTGGTTCCCTTTTAATTTTGCTGGTGTTTTCTTTATCTGAACAAAAACTTTTCAATTTGATATAGTCCCATTTGTTTATCTGTTCCTTTATTTTCTTTGCCCTTGTAGAAGTATCAGTGAAAATATTTCTGCGTAGGATATTTGAAATTTTACTTTCTATGTTTTCCTCTAGGACTTTTGTGGTGGTATGACTTATAAACATAAGTCATTTACTCATTTTGAGTTTATTCTGGTGTATGGTGTAAGTTAGTGGTCTAGTTTTGTTTTTGTGTGTGTCACTGTCCAGTTCTCCCAACACCACTTGTTGAAGAGACTGTTTTTACTCCATTTTCTGTTCCCCCTTTGTTGAACGTTAATTAACCATAGAGTCCTGGGTTAATTTCTGGGCTCTCTATTCTGTTCCATTGATCTATATGTCTATTCTTATGCCACTACCAGATTTGTAGTGTAGTTTGATATCCGGTATTGTGATTCTTCCTACCTTGTTTTTCTTTCTCAAGATTGTTGTGGCTATTTGTGGGCGTTTTTCGCTCCATATAAATTTTTGAAGTATTTTTTCTATATCTGTGAAATATGTCATTGGTATTTTAATTGAGATTGCATTGAATCTATATATTGCTTTGGGTAGTATGGACATTTTAATGATGTTAATTCTTCCCATCCATGAACATGTTATATGCTTCCGTTTATTTGTATCTTCCTTAATTACTTTCTTCAGAGGTCTGTAGTTTTTTTAGTACAGATCATTTACCTTCTTGGTTAAGTTAATTCCTAAGTAATTTATTTTTCTTGTTGCTATTGTAAATGGGATTTGTTTTCTAGCTTCCATCTCTGATGTTTCATTATTGGTATATAAAATGTCTTTAATTTCTGGATATTGACTTTATATACAGCTATTTTGCTAAATTTGCTTATTGGATACTTTGGTTTCTCTTCAGATTGTATAAATATTTCACCTTTCACTAAATTTGCTTATTGGGTCAAGTAGGTTTTTGGTGGAATCTATCAAATTTTGTGTGTACCCTATCACGTCATCTGCAAATAATGACAGTTTTACTTCCTCCTTTTCAATTTGGATACCTTTGATTCCTTTATATTACATGATCACTAAGGCTAGAACTTCAAAAATGTTGTTGAACAGAAGTGGAGAAAGTGGATAGCCTTGTCTTGCTCATGACCTTAGGGGAAAAGCTTTTAGTTTTTGCACAATTGAGTATGATGTTGGCTGCAGGTTTCTCATATATGGCCTTTATTATGTTGAGGTTTGCTCCCTCTCTTGCCATTTTGCTGAATGTTTTTATCATATATTGTTGCTGTACTTTGTCAAAAGCTTTTTCAGCATCTATTGATATGATCATATGGCTTTATTCTTTCAGTTTGTTTATGTGCTGTATTATATTTATTGAATTGCAAATGTTGTACCATCCTTGCATCCCTGGGATGAATCCCACTTCATCATGGTGTATGACATTTCTAATGTATTGCTGAATCTGGTTGGCCAATATTTGGTTGAGGATTTTGGCATTTATGTTCATCATTGATGTTGGCCTGTAGTTTTCTTTCTTCATTGGGTCTAGACCTGGCTTAAGGATTAGAATAATACTGGCCTCTTAGAAAGAGTTTGGGATTCTTCCTTCTTCTTGAACTTTTTGGAATAGGTTGAGTAGGATAGGAGTTAGTTCTTTCCTAAATGTTTGGTAAAATTCACCTGTGTAGCCACCAGGTCCAGGGCTCTTTTGTGCTGTGAGATTTTTAATTACTACTTCAATTTCATTAGTTGCTATTGGTCTAGTCGGGCTTTCTGCTTCTTCAGGATTAAGTTTTGATAGATCATATGTTCCCAGAAATCTGTCCATTTCATCCAGGTTGTCAAATTTCTTGTCATATAGTTGTTTGTAGTAATTTCTTACAATCCTTTGTACTTCTGAGGTATCAGGTGTGATTTCTCCTCTGTCATTTCTAATTTTGTTTCTTTGGCTCCTCTCTCTTTTTTTCTTGATGAGTCTGGTTAAAGGCTTGTCAATTTTGTTTATTTTTTCAATGAACCATCTCCTGGATTTATTGATTCTTTGAATTGTAGTTTTAGTCTCTAAGTCATTTAATTCTTCTCTGATATGGAATATTTCCTTCCTTCTACTTGCTCTGGGCTTTGTTTGTTGTTGCTCCTCTAGTTCTTGCAGCTTAATGATTAGGTTATTTGTATAAACTTCTTCTAACCTTTTTAGGTAGGCCTGTATTGCTATGAATTTCCCTCTGAGCACTGCCTTTGCTGTGTCCCATAGGTTTTGGGCTGTGGTGTGTTCATTTTCATTTGTTTCCAGAAACTTTTTGATTCTTCTTTGATCTCATTGTTAACCCATTTGGTACTTAATACCATGTTATTCAGTCTCTATGAATTAGAATGTTTTTATGTTTTTTCCTTGAGGTGGGTTTCTAGTTCCAAGCCACTGTGATCTAAGAAGATACTTTGTATGAATTCAAGTTTCTTGAATTTGTGGAGGATTGTCTTGTGTCTTACCATGTGGTTTATCTTTGAGAATGTTCCATGTGCATTTGAAAAGAATGTGTATTTTGCTTCTTTCGGGTGTAAAGTTATATATATATGTATGTATCAGTTAAGAACATTTCATTTAGGATGTTGTTCAATGCCACAATATCCTTGGTGGGTTTTTTTTTTTTTTTTTTTTTTGCTCGGAAGATCTGTCCATTGTTGATAATGGAATATTAAAATCCACCCCATTATCATATGCTGTCCACATCCTTCTTGAAATCTTCCAAGATTTTCCTTACATATTTGGATGCTCCTATGCTGGGTGCATATATGTTTACAAGGGTTATATCTTCTTGATGGATTGTTCCCTTACGTATTACAAAATGTCCTTCTTTGTCCCATTTTATGGCCTGCATTGTAAAATCTGTTTTGTCTGAATTAAGTATTGCTACCCCAGCCTTTTTTGTGTGTCTATTGGCTTGAAATTTATTTTTCCATTAATTTATTTTCAGTCTGTGTTGATCTTTTGTTCTGATATGGGTATCTTGTAGACAGCATATAAGTGGGTCATGTTTTCCTACCTATTCAGCTACCCTATGTCTTTTGATTGATGCATTTAATCTATTTACCTTTAAGGTTATTACTAACAGATACTTATTCATTGCCATTTTTCCCCTTTGTACCTGTGTTCCTCTGTATCTCTCTGTTTCTTTCTCTTTTTAAAGCAGACCCTTTAGTATCCCTTGCAATGCTGGTTTGGTGGAAGTGTATTCTTTTAGCCTTCTTTTGTCTGGAAAACTCCTTATTTCACTTTCCATTTTGAATGAGGACCTTGCTGGGTTATCATATGATAACCTTATTGGAGCCCCCTTATATATTATTTGCTGTTTTTCTTTTGATGCTTTTAGGGTTCTCTCCTTGTCTTTGAAATTTGCCATTTTAATTATGATGTGTTTTGGAGTGGGTTTATTTGGGTTCATCTTTACTAGGACCCTCTGTGCTTCCTGAACTTGAATAACATTTTCACTCATCAAGTTAAGGAATTTTTCTATCATTACTTTTTCGAACAGACTTTCCATCCCTTGTTTCTCTTCTTCTCCTAGTATCCCATGATACAGATATTATTGTGTTTCATGTTGTCCTGTATCTCTCTTAAAACCTCTTCATTCTTTTTCAGCTTTTTTTCATTCTTTTGCACAGTCTTAGAATTAAAAAAAATTTTTTTAAAAGAGTTTATTTATCATTTCCAGAGAGAGAGGAAGGGAGAGAGTCAGAGAGAGAGAGAGAGAAACATCAATGTATGGTTGCCTTTAACCTGCCTCCAGCTATGGACCTGGCTGGAGATATGGCTTGCAACGTGGTTATGTGCCCTGGCTAGGGAATTAAACCAGTGACCCTCAGGGTTGCATGCCAGCAGCTTATCCACTGTGCTACCAGTCAGGGCCTTTGGAATATTTTTCTCTGCTGTCCTGCTGCTCACTGATCTAATCAGTTCTCTACTTCCTCTAGCCTGCTATTGATTCCTTCTACTGTATTCTTCAATTCAGAAATTGTATTCTTCATTTACTCCTGGCTATTATTGGTAGTTTCCATGTTCTTTTTAATGCTGGTATAGTTCTCAGTAAGTTCCTTGTAGCTTCCCTGGAGTTCCTGGCAATTTCCTTGGAGTTGTTTGTAGGTTTCTTTGAGGTTGCTGTGCTCATGCTCATTGAGCTTCTCTATCATTATTATTTTGAATTCCATATCTGATAGTTTATTTGCCTCTATTTCATTTAGCAATCTTTCTGGAGATTCCTTCTTTCTTTTCAGTAATGAACTGTTCTTTTTCTCCCCATTTCTAGGTTTCTTTTCTTGTTTGCTTTTGCTTTTTAGATTAAGCTTTTCTGAGTTCCTGTCTTTGTGGTGTGACTCTCTGTCATGTAGACAGAGATTACATGACACTGTCTTTACTTCCTGGATTCACCTCCGGTGACATCACATCATTCCATAGTCTGGGCCTAGTCACCTGTCAGAGCCAACCAGAGATCCAGTCATTGTCTGTAAGCAATTGGAAAATATTCAAATTTTAATCCAATTGATCTGTGCTCAGCTATCAGGTGTAGTTACTGTTGTGCAGGACCTATTCACTCTGTTGTAAAGCAATCAATCTGTGATCAGTTGTCACCTTAGGCACCACTGGGAAGAGTTGGTTAATTCTGTTGTAATCCAATCAGCCTGTTATCAGACACCAGGTTTAGGCACAGCTAAGCTGGGCAGATTGATTTGGTTGTAATCCTATCCAGTTTTGATCAACTGCCAGTCTCAGATGCAGCTTGTCAGGACAGACAGATTCAACTTTAAATCAATAAATCTGTGATCAGCTGCCAGGCTCAGGTGCTAATGGACTAGACAGATTGATTTAGTTGTAATCCTATTAACCTGTGCTCTTCTACCAGGCTCAGGTGTCATGGGACAGAACAGGTTGATTCAGTTGTAAATCAATGAATTGTAATCAGATGCCAAACCTAGGCACTGCTGGGTGGGGCAGATTGCTTCCAGTGGGCAAGGGCTATGAGGACCCCTCATAAGAAAGCTGCTTGGCACAACAGTCTGCCTGAGGTGTGGGTGATGAGTCAGCACTGGGGTCCCCACTGCTGCTTCCCCACTTCTTTTCTCCAAGCCACCACTGCAAACTCTGTCCTAGTGTCTCCAGTCCACTTGCCTTCCCTCTGCTACAGCCCAGGGTAAATGGGTGCCAATGCATTTTCATTTGTGGTCACCTTAGTAACTCTGTGTTTCCAGTGCTCTCTCAGGCTAGTAAACCACACAGCTTTACACCCTTTTCAGCTGTATGCCTCCGCCATGTTGCTGTAGGCTGGAACACCAGCTGGGGGACCAGAACCTACCCTTCTCAGGTGGATCCCCTGGTTCTCTCCCTTTGGCTCTTGCTTCCAGTGGGGGCCCAGCCAGCCCTCTCACATTTCTGTGATTCCTACTAGTCACCTTGTGATAAAGTGTCCTCTTCTGTTCTGTTTCTGGTTATAAGACTTCTTTCCAGCTGGTGTTCTGTTGGTTATTCCAAATGATTTTTTTCCCAATTAAATTGTAATTTTAGATGGGACCTGGGAGGAGATTGGTGTAGTTCCACTTACTTCTCCGCCATCTTGTTCTACCATCAAACTCATTTTTTCTAACCACCCCATCCCAAATTTCTTCAAAAAGGTAAAAGAAAAAAAGAAACAAAAGAAAACTCATACCACAAACATTCAGAAAGTTTTCACCACATATTTCCAGTAAATCTGGAATTGTAAGTTAATATTTAAGATAATCAGCCCTAAATATAGAACAATGATAAATTAAATATTGAAATAATATATATTAAGTATATCTGTACTCCACAACATATTAAACAGAAAATGAGACATGAATCCATGAGTTTCCAGAATGAAAGCTAATTGCCTACTACTTTTTTATTCTTGTAGCTTTTTAAAAAAAGATTTTAGTTATTATTTTTAGAGAGAGGGGAAGGGAGAGAGACAGAGAGGGAGAGAGACATCAATGTATCGTTGCCTTTCATCTGCCTCCAACTACAGACCTGGCTGGAAATCCAGCTTGCAACCCAGTTATGTGTGCCCTGGCTGGGAATTGAATTAGCGACCTTTGGGTTGGCAGGCCGGCACCTTTACTTTTTTATTATTAATCATACAAAGGAGATGACTCCTAACAAAAAGAGGAAAAAAAAGCAAAATGGACCATTCTAGTTTAAGAAACTGAAATTTGATTTATTGCTTAAAATCTAAAGATATGTTGAAGAAGTTGAGAAATAGCAATCTATCTCTGCCTGGGTTTATAGATCATATAAAGGGGCTTATAAAGGGAGGTTGGAGTGAGGAAACACCAACATGTATCTAAGAAGTAACAAGCCACATACTGAACTGGGAATATATCCAATACCACTTTATCATAGGATCTTGGAATGGTAAAGGCAAAAGTTGGTTCTGTACTGGAGGAATTCTGGAGAAGGCAGCATAAAACTCCATGGATGAGAATACTTAAATCTGATAATTGTTTATTTTATTTTTTAAATGTCATTGGTTTTGATGGGAATTGCATTAAATATGTATATTAACAATTATTAACAAGATAAGTAATAATAAGTGTTGGAGAGGTTGTGTAGAAAAAAGAACCTTCACGTACTGCTGCTGGTGGTAATTAAACTAGTAAAGTTACTGTGGAAAACAATATGGAAGTTCCTCAAAAAATTAAGAATAGAGTTACCAAATGACACAGCAACCCCTCTTCTGGGCATCTATCCTAAAATTTGATAGCACTTATTCACAAATATACATGCACTCATGTGTTCACTGCAGCATTGTTCATTGTGGCAAAGACATGGAAATAGCCAAAGTGTCCTTCAATAGGTGATTGGTTAAAGCAGATGTGATACATATAATCAATGGGATATGACCCAGCTGTAAGAAAAAAAGAAATGTTGACATTTGGGACAACATAGATAGACCTTGAGAATACTATGCTAAGTGAAATAGGTCAGAGAGAAAATGTGAAGAACCACTCATATGTGGGATATAAAACTAAGAGCAACAAATAAGCAAATAAGAAAAATCAGATAAACAAAAACTCATAGACACAGATAACAATATAGAGGTTACCAGAAGGAAAGACGATGAGGAATAGTAAAAGGTAAATGGGGTCAAATATATGATGATGGAAGATAATCTGACTTTGTGTGGTTGGCACACCATGCAATGTATTGTTGAAATGTACACTGGAAACCTATATAATTTCATTTACTAATGTTGCCCCAACACATTTCATTAAAAAGGAAAGAAAATTTAAAAATACATAAATAATACCATATTTTAAATAAGCTCATATGAATATATTATAATTTTATATAAGCTCATATGAATATATACATGCTTAAAATTCACAGAAATTTCAAGAATTCAATTCCCTTTTAGAGAGGGAGGAATAAGCAGGAACAGTGTCAAAGCCATGTTACAGATAGGGCTATAAGTATCTTTGTGTCATTAACCAACAGAAAGTTTAAAATAAATCATAATTCTATTTTTAAAAATTAATTTATTGTTATTGTATTACAATTGTCCTATTTTCACCCAGTTGCTCTCCCCTGGCTAACCAACTAACCCCTGTCCCACAGTCAATCCTCACCTTGTTCATGGACTATTTATACTGGTCCTTTGACTCAACTCTTCCCTTCTTTTCCTCCTTTCACCCCCTCTCCTCTCCCTTCTTGTCACTGTTAATCTGGTCCTTATTTCCATACTTCTGGTTCTATTTTGATCATTTGTTATTTTCTTCATTAGTTTCCTGTATTAGGTGAGATCACCTGGTATTTGTCTTTCACCATCTGGTTTATTTCACTAAGCATAATACTCTTTAGTTCCATCCATTTTGTTGCAAAGAGTAGGAGTTACTTGTTTGTGTTTGTTTGTTTTTCTTTTTTCTGTTACATAGTATTTCATTGTGTAAATGTACCACAGGTCTTTTATCCATTTATCCACTAATGGGCACATAGGCTGTTTCAAGCACTTGGCTATTGTAAATATGCTGCTGTGAACATAGGGGTACATTGGTTCTTCAGAATAGGTGTATAAGGATTCTTTGGGTATAATGCTAGCAGAGGAATTGATGGATCAAAAAGCAATTCCACTTTTACTTTTTTGAAGAAAGTCCATACTGCTTTCCATAGTGACTGCACCAGTCTGTATTCCCACCAACATTGCATTAGGTTTCTCTTTTCTTCACCTCCTCACCAGCATTTGTTTATTGATTTGCTAAGGATGACCATTCTGACAAGTGTGAGGTGGTATCTCTTTGTGGTTTTATTTGCATCTCTCTGATGGCTAGTGATGTTGAGCATTTTCTCATATGTCTATGGGCCCTTTGTATGTCATCCTTACAGAAGTGTCTGTTCAGGTCTTTTGCCCATTTTTTAAAAGATTTTTAGAGAGAAGGGAAGGGAGAGAGGCAGAGAGGGAGAGAGACATCAATGTACTGTTGCCTTTCACCTGCCTCCAGCTACAGACCTGGCTTGCAACCTGGTTATGTGCCCTGGCTGGGGAATCAAACCAGCAACCTTTGGGTCTTTTGCCCATTTTTAAATTGGGTTGTACGTCTTCTTGGTGTTCAGTCCTGTAAGTTCTTTTTTTTTTTTTAATATAAGAAATGAAGTTTATTATAACCAAAATAAAATTGATTTTAAAACTGCATGGTCATAATTCTAAAACTGAGTAGTCATTATGTTAAGTTGTTTATTATTTTAAATACATAACATATTAAAAAATTGCTGCTCAGCTCTTATTCACAAGTGTAAACTACATAAAGTACACAACTAAGGAAACAGTGGTTGATAGTTGGGGGGTTGCTAAACCAAAAAAAGAGAAATCTTGCTAAGCTTCAGTGAAAAAGAATTATTTTTAATTCCCCCTGTCTTTTCTTTCAGAAAAACCAGATAAATAATTAGATTCCTAATTCTATCTACTCTACTTCTGCACAACTACTTCTCTTCTGCTCACTACAATATTTTCTATATTAAGACAGAGAATCATATTTTAAAAAAATAAGTTGATATGCAACTCATAAAATAATGAGAATAGAGAATAACTGGCAATGAAATGTGTAATATTTAAGAGCTTCAGTTATTTGTAGACTATCTAAGCTCTTCGGATATGTCTGCATGTTACAATTATTATTACTTAAATCAACTTTCTTTTTAAATTCAAAGATTTTATTTATTTATTTTCAGAGAGAGGGGACAGGAAGGAGAAAGAGAGGGAGAAAAACATCAATGTGTGGTTGCCTCTTACATACCCCAACCAGGGCCGTGGACTGAAACCCAGTCATATGCCCTGACTGGCAATCGAACCAGTGACCCTTTGGTTTGCAGGCTGGCACTCAATACACCAGCCAGGCCATAAATTTACATAATGTTTGAAAATTGTATTTTATTTACATTTCTTTAAAGGGAACTTATATCACTTGTCAACATAGAAACACCATAACAAATTAATGCACTAAATTTTTTAATTCTATAATTAAAATAAAAGAACATTGTGTAATTAAAATTTTTAATTAAAATAATATTAATTTCAAAAATAAACACTAGACCTAGTTTACAAAAATTTTTATCTGGAAATAATTTTTCAACAAAGAATGAGATTTTGACCAGTCAATAAAATTCATATTTTGCTTGAATTCACTTAGTTAAAAATACAAAATTCTAACACAAGAGTTCAGTTAGGCTCTGTAAGTATGATGCTGCTTTGCTTTCAGATGGCCAACTCATATTGGTATGGAACAGTAATTTGCAGTCCTGCTGCCCACTGCTGCCCACTGCCTCCCACTAGGCAAACTTCCAGAGGCAAAGGTTTGGTGATAAAAGGAAGAGTCAAGTCACAGCTTTAATCATTTAAGCCTATCAAGGCTAAACTCAAAAACCTGCCTTCTATCTTGTCCCGTTAGTTTCTATAGAGTTAGTTTACAAACTAAAACAACATACACAATTCCAGAAGAACAGCAGTCTTCCACCTCAGAGCCTGTTCCCTCTAGAGCACCCAAAGAATAACCCTGTCACCCTCTGCCAGGCCAGGTTGATTCTAGGCTGTGCCTGCAGTTCCTTTCCATGCAAAATACTGTCCATTGGAATATGCAGCTGCTGCACGATCATCCAAGAATCTTCCAGGAAGAAGAGCCTGAGAGCCAGAGAGTCAGTGAGAGGCAGCCAGCCCAAGCCAGAGCCTGAGAGAGAATCCAGCACAGGGGCCAGAAAAGCATGTGAACTAAATCGCCAGCCCTCTTTTTATTTCCATTGGCTCTGAAGACATTCAGCTTCTCAGCCAATCCCATCCTAGACTGCTTTCCATTGCCTCAGCAAACTCCTCCTACACTCCCTCCTACTTTTTCCCAGTGATTTTAACCAGATTGCTCTGTATCAATAGATGTATAATTTTAAAAGGCCAAAAGTTGCATGACTGTGTTTTCTGACTTGATTATGTCATTGCTCAGTAATTTCTTAAGTTGGTTTTGTTCAACAAACTTACTGCAAAAAGTCTTCTGAACAAGCTTTGGATTTTATTTTTCTTCTGACTAGTTCAAATTATCTGCTAATGCTCATGAAATAATGATGACATTTCTCATCCACACACTAACACTAATTCATTGTGATCAAGGTATGCCATTAAGAAATATCTACATAACATTCAAACTGTTGTTAGTGCATCCTTTAGATAATGATATAAAGGCAATTGCATAAATCAAGGCATGTCTCTCCAAAGTTAATTTTTCTGATATAATTGTGCCTCTAAAGATAAGTGAATTAATTAACTTTGTTACTATACAGAGCTAAAAAAAAAAAAACCATGCTTTGCCTCTGAAAGGAAGTCTTACTTGGAAGACTTACTGTTTCAATACAGGCGGAATACATTCCATGCATGAAAGTTAAACAAGCAAACATCACTAAACAACAGAGAGTTATTTATATTGAGAGACAGGGAAAGAGAGATAATAAAATTCCAGTTGCCTGCCCTTAGAATGAATAACATTTCTCATGCAGTATATCTGGTGGGGTGAGCTTCTGTGTGTATATCTGAGTCCATTCTGCACTCAAAGCAGCAAAATCGAAGTAACATTTAACATGGATTCGAAGAAAAATTTTATAATGGATGAATTATGGCTTTATGATTTCCTGCATTTTCCAAAACATAGTTTCCAAGCTGTATTTTGTTTGTCTTCACATCAGTAGTCTCCAATTAGTTTGAAAATTATCTTTTTTTCAGTTATAGGTATGAGAAAAATTGTTTTTATGCAGCTATTATCTGAAAAATAATTAGCTGAATTCATAGTATTAATATAACATAGCTTTTCACTCTGGTGTCATTATTGATAAATCAAGGTTCCAGTTATGCCTATAATTCTAGTTTCATGGAGAAAACTAATTAAACATTGTTCATGCTTTGCTACTGAATATGCCTTTACCATTTAAAAAACAGTTTTTAGAAGTGTCTTCACAGTTACTTTTGTGACTTCAATGTTTTTAATTAAATTAACACTATAGATAATACCTTCATTGTTTTACAATCATTATTCCCAATTACAATGCATATCCTTTTTTTATGATGCTTGAATATTTTATTGTAAAAAAAAAAAGTTTCTTTCTGTGGTGTTGAAAATACCATTTCAAATGAAAATACTATCAGAAATTATGAACGATTTTTAGAGGTGAATAAAATTAAATAAATGTATTTTCTTTGTCAACATTCAAAAATCAAATTTATAATTTTTGCATGAGTTTTTTGCAGTTGGTAGTTAAGCAATACCAAAATACTGTTTAATTGATTCATTACATTGATTTTTATGTCTGTACAAAGACTACATGAATATTTTATTATAATCAGCATGAGTATTTAAAATCAGCACCTTTATGCTTTAAAAATTCCAATTTTCTTTTTCACTACCACAAATTATGCAGTCAAGTTCCCCACATGTGGGGAAATCACAGGGGTCAGCACATCCGAAGTGCAATGGATAAGCCTCGCCCTGGGAAAGCCACCTTCCTGATCATGGTATCTTCCCTGCCAGGTAAGTATTAAAAAATCCCAATTTTAAGCACAGTTTAATAATGTTTCAAAAACTATTACTATCATCAGAACAACAATAAAACAAATTATAGTCTCAATTATTTTAGCTATATGTTTATAAAGTTTATAAAAACTTGATTAATTACACAATTATATCCTTCTGAAGATGGTTTTCAACTTATCACTGTAAAAGAATTTAGGCAGTTTTTGAAAATTTAGTATTTAAAAATCCACACATGAGCCCTGGTTGGTAGCACAGTGGATAAGGTGCCGGCCTGCAAACCCAAATGTTGCAGGTTCGATTCCCCAGCCAGGGCACATAACCAGATTGCAAACCAGGTCTCCAGTCAGGTCTGTGGCTGGAGACAGGTGAAACGCAACCATACATTGATGTCTCTCTCCCTCTCTGCCTCTCTCCCTTCCCCTCCTTCTAAAATAATGACATAAAATCTTAAAAAAAAAAAAAAAAAAATCCGCACATGTGATCTGTATCATCTATGTAATCCTACTTCCAATAATATGGCAAGATTCAGAAATGTGTGGTTTAGGACCTTCACTGTAAGGATTAAATACCACTTGTAAATTATGCAGTCTGCATAAATGGGATAATTGCAATGATTTCTACATAAGTCTCATTTTAATCAAAGGCATTCACAAAAACTTTTATTTGTCTAGGGTACATATTTCTATTACATATTAAAATACATAAAATTATAAAAATAAAGCATAGCCATCTTTTACCATCTAAATGATTATATTTATCATAAATGACTTCATGTACCACATTTTGAAAAGCATTGATCAAGTATATTTCAGGTGTGATATCACCCCAAAGTAAGAATTGAGCCAGTGATAATGAATCACATTACTTTTACTTTTTAGGTTTCAAACCAATTGGGAAATATAATATATATTATTTGATTTGTATTGTTATCTAACTACATAACTACCTATCTACACACAGACACACACTCACACACACATACACACACACACACACACATATCAGAGTGTAGTACTTTTGCTTTCATGCTCCTGAAAAGAGACTTCCACTAGCACTGTGGTTATTATAATTTGTGCCCATTAAAATTACCTGGGAGCTTAAAAATCTGTCTTCTTCACAGATTCTGATTGGAGGCTTAAAAACCTCCCCCAGATGATTCTATGTGTATTATAGCCCCAGGATTGAAGACTACTGCACTAGAGCAACCTTTCCAACTTCTCAAACTACCTTCTCTATCTACCTCCCAAAAACTAGTGAGAGAAGACTTTTCTTATGCCCTCTTTCTGGATGTCACTGCTTACAGATATTAAATGAAAAGCAGTTAAGATAGATGATAAGTCCCACATAATAATATAACACCAGAAGTGTGTTCAAGAGAAATGGCTATGACCTAATTCGATGATATGTATGTGGTTCTTTCCACTTCCCTAAATAAAACTATTTTGAACATAAGTGTGGACTAGATACTCAGAAAATTATGAGTGGGCCACTTATTAGGCACAAAGAAGAGAGAGAGAATGAGAAGTAAAGAAGGAGAGGGAGATAATTAATAGGAGAGAGGGGTAATGAATAAAAGATAGAGAGAGTAGCAAAATAACTTTTATATCAACAAATATATTCACAGTGCAATAAATATATAGCCTGTAACACAGCAACCTGTGGATCATCTTTCCTGGGGACTTCGGCACTGAAGTGGTAATTTAAGCTTTAAGAGAGCTATAAAACCCTAAATAACTTCAATTTTGTGCCTGCATTTTATGAGATCATCAAAACACTTCAAGTAAATTACAACTTCAAAATCAATTTCTCTCTTCAGCAGATCATCTATTATCCTGTATGATTGAAGCTTACATCTCTTCATTGGCGTATTTATCCAAAGCAAAGTCAACCCCAAAGTTCTTATTTAAGGCCAGCACTTCAGCACCTTGAAGGAATGGAAAATAAAAATGCTAATCTATATACATCACTTTGTGCTGTAGTGCAGGGATTTTATATTTATGTGAAGAAAGTAATTGGAAATGAAAAAAGAATGAGTCTGAAGTAGGGGAACTGGCCTATGTTCAGGATTCGGGCACTTCAACCACATACTCACTACATTAAGTAGACAAGTCAATTAACCTCTCTGAACCCCTTCCTTCTCAGGTACAAAATGGAAATAAAATATAATATTTACATATGTATGGATAGATATAGACAGGTAAGCATTATGTTACTGTGTTGGTTCCTTCTATTGATAGAAAATGGACTAGCTTCATTATCCAGGGCAGAAGAGATGATGAGACAATACATTTATTAGGATATCATACTTGTACATATGAAAGTATTTGAAAAACTATAAGTTAGAATGTTATGAATTACGAATATAGTTGCTGAGAAATTTAGAAGAGTCCAGACAAATGAGGGCCACCATGAAGTAAGAATTGCCTGTGGTTAAAATTGTCCAGCCATGGAACATCCATACAAGAAGGAATATAAAATCTAGAATGACCATGGCATACCATTTGGGAGGGTTAACAGGTGCAGAACATTTCACTTCATGTTTTCCTGAGTGATTGTGTCCTGCTGACAAAATATTAATATTGAAAGTTTTAGGATAACTAATCTTTACTGTCCATATGATAGTATTGGATAAAACAGGCAATTAAAATAGCCTCTTAGCCATCTGTGATTGTTGTTATTGTTTCAGGCCTGTCATCATGAAAAAAGGCACACAATTATAGTTATAAGAATGACAGTAAGTAATAATTATAAGAACTAGTATTAAAATGTAACATTTTTGTTGCCACTTTGAGATGAGAAGTGCGGGATTAGAGCCATTGTTTGGAAATTAGATCCAGTAACATGAATACAAATGCAAGACTATAAATATTGATGTGTTTATTTTTAGGTTCAATATTTGTAGCAACGAAAGCAAGTTGAAATAAAAATAAAATATTCATAAGCCCTGGCTGATGGCACAGTGGATAAAGCACCGGCCTGCAAACCCACAGGTCACTGGTTCAATTCCCAGTCAGGGCACAAAACAAGGTTGCAAACCAGGTCTCCAGCCAGGTCCATAGTTGGAGGCAGGTGAAAGGCAACCATACATTGATGTTTCTCTCCCTCTCTGCCTCTCTTTCTTCCCCTCTCTCTCTAAAAATAATAAAATCTTTTTTAAATATTCATATTTTAATATAAAATATTATAGATATTTGAAAAATTTTAAGATAGTATTTTATAATTGTTTTATTTTATTCTTGTCCTCTTCATAATATGACAGCCAAAATCAATAATGATTGATAGCATAGTTTTACTTAGCTCAAAATTTTAATCTTTTCCCACAAATATCTAGCTTTAAAAATATATATATTTATTATTTCCAGAGAGAGAGGAAGGGAGAGAGGCAGAGAGGGAGTAAAACATCAATGTATGGTTGCCTTTCACCTGCCTCCAGCTACAGACCTGGCTGGAGACCTGGTTTGCAAACTGGGTATGTGCCCTGGCTGGGAGTCAAACCAGCAACCTTTGGGTTCACAGGCCAGCACTTATCCACTGTGCTACCAGCCAGGACTGGTATCTAACTTTTGAAATAATTGTCTAATGTACATTCTTTTCTAGGTTATCATATTTTTCCTATTATGATTGCTAAGCAATACAGTCTTCATCTGTTAATATCTTTAAAGGTAATCAAAATGTTCCTTACACATATAATTTATGGTACTGTAAGTTTTGATGACTCTATATTTAACTAAAATTTTTTCCATGACATTTCCCATGGTGTGATTGTTTTATTTTTCTCTTTTCTTAAAGCTCAACCTTTTCATCCTCTTTATGTGCCCAATAAAAATTGAGTTCCTCATATTTCTGTAATCAGTATTAATTGGAAAATATTTCTAAGCAGGTTATGTATGGTATTGAGGACTCAAGCAACATAAGTTCAAATAAAATGGTAATTTCAGGAAACTCAGTGATTGAATTTTTAAATGCTTATAATTGTGTCATCATAAAACTGCAACGAATCAAGGACAGTTTGTCTCAGGAGCAGATGCTATGATAGGGGAGGAAAAGGGCCGCTTATCCTAATGGTATTACAAATAGGAGAATGAAATAGAAAAAAAATAGTGTGAATAATAAATTCAAAAGTCTTAGACTAGCTCCACCTTGAGGGATAATCTAGAGATGAATTAATAAGGAGTTTTAATGGTAGATGAAAAATGAAATTAGGAGAGGAAAAGGGTTAATTCTGAACCTGCCTATTTAAGAAGCCCTGGGTAAAGTTCTAATTTGTTATGTGGCATTTGTCAGTGTAATAGACCATCTCATATCTGCTCACATGGTTACCTGTCCATGCTCTGCCAAGTTTCTTAAAAGCAACGTTGAACTGAGAATGAGCAGATATGTAATGTATTAATCATTTATGATGTGGATGTGCTATGGATTGGAACAAACACTTTTGGAAACCTACAATAGATTAAAACTACTTAGAAAAGCTCTTATAGTCTTTTCTGACGTTTAAATTCTCCAATATCTTAAACTCATTCTCAATATAAATAACTGCAAACATCTGCTATAGCCTTGAGCCCTCTTCTTTTTTCAGGTCCATCTTACACTTTAACTGCCTTTGCCTTTGTTTCTTTAAACTATCTCCCACTAACCTCTCAAGCTGATTATGCACCAATCAAAATCATGCCATAGAACTTTAATTCTATGATTTCTTTAATTCTATGATTCATAGATTTCTTTAATTCTCATTTCGCTATTCTATTTATAATTCCCACTTGACCTCCAGTTGTTGAGAGCAGTCTCAGTCAACTCAGCTCAGCCTCCTTATATTTTACGTTCTACCCAGAGCCCATGTAGGCAGCTTCTTCTTTGCTAATCCTCCTGGAATACTTCTTTCCATTACTGTGTATGCTTGTAAAGGCTATTATTCCCTTTGCAATGACTACTTTAATAAGCTTTGCGCTGGACTTCTTGCCTCTTTTTCTCCTCCAGTCCATGACAAATCTTCTTAAAGAACAGGCCCAATTATAGCACTTCCATGCTCAATTAACTTCCGTGACTCATTTTTGTATGCCAAATTAATTATAAATTTATTAGCCTGGCACTTAATCCCCTCTATATATTCCCGATATACTTCTCCAGCACTGCCACACTGTCACTGTTCTCCAAATGCGCCATATGCTTAAATCAAAATTAATTTCTATAGTTTCTCAGAAATGTTTACACTGTTGTTTCCAGGTTTTTGTTCATATTTGTTTTATTGTTATTGTGCCTTCCCCACTAAGATGTAATAATTACAATTATTATTGTTACAATAATAAGAACTAACTGGTTGAACATGTACTACATAACAGAGACTGTGCTACAGGGTTTATAGACGTTTTCTCATTTTAACTTCACAGCATCTCTGTGTTAACATGCTATTATCCATATTACATTACATATGATATGATAGAAGCTAGAAAGATTTTATTAGTTGTTCAAGTTCGTTACACTACTGATAGACTCAGTAATCCAATTTTGGAATGTGGAGGTTAGAACAATTTCACTTTACTCTCTTACTGTAAATGTAGAGGCTGGCCCTGGCCAGGTGGCTCAGCTGGTTTTAGCATAGGCCCATACACCAAAAAGGATTGTGGGATGGATTTTGGTCAAGGCACATGACTAGGTTATGAGTTCAATCCCGGGTCAGGGCACATATGGGAGGCAACCAATCAATGTTGCACTCTCTCATTAATATTTCTCTCCTTCTCCCCTCACTTCCTTTCCCTTTCTCTAAAAAAACAATCAACATTTTCTCAAGTGAGGATATACAGAGGCTGGAACTCAATTTGCCCTCCAAGTGTCAATTCTTTGGTGTAAACTTCCTGGTCTTCTCATTCCTCTTTGCCCCAGCTGTATATAGTTTTGAGTCATAAAATCCTACAATCCAACAAAGCATTTTTAATGTTTTTTTTTTCCCAAAAGAATTATTATTTTTTAGAGATAAGGACAGGGAGGGAGGAAGAAAGGGAGAGAAACATCAATGTATGATTGTCTTTCACCTACCTTCAGTTGGGGACCTGGTTGGGGACCTGGCTGGGGACCTGGCTGAAGACCTGGCTTGCACCCTGGTTATTTGCCCTGACTGGGAATCAAACTACCTACCCTTGGGTAGCACCAAATGAATCCCAGGCTGGCACCAGCCTACTGAGCCACACCAGCCAGGGCCTCATTTTTAATGTTCTTATACAAAAAATACCTTGTTTCATAAAAATGTGTTCATTTTCCAACAATTGAGATACATAGTAGCAATTTAAACAAAAGAAGTGTTTCTTCCTCTTTTTTTGTCATTCCAAGGTATGTAACTAAGAGCATATGGTAGGGAAGAAAAAATAATTTTCCTTCTGTCCTCCTAAATTCTACTGGATGGTCTGATAATCAAACTTACAACAGATTAATAGGACAAATAACCAAATTTATTACATATGTACCTATAAGGGTTCCCAAAGAATATGGACCCAAAGACAAATTGGCAAATAAAGCTAATATGCTTCTTTGGACTAAATAAAGGGAGGGAGGGTTCTGAGACTTTACAGGGGAAATAAATAAACAATAGATTGGTGAGAAAAGGCACACATTTAATAAACAAACCCTTGACAGTGAACCCAGGAACGATAGGACACACAGAGGGGTTGAAAGACTTTGGTAGGTTCTTCCCTGTCTTCCATACTTAGTTCTTATTATGCCAAGGTGATAGCTCCCTTCCTTCAAGAGGTTTTTTCTATCTGAATTTCCTTATACAGTTAATATGGGAGGTTCAAAGGTTCTTTCTGAGTCTGTTTCTTAAAAACTTACCAGCTTAAAATAATCAATATCCCCAAAGCATATTTGGTTATGGCAAACTCTGCTTCCCTTCAATATATATAGTAGATGCTCAGTAAATAAAAGTTGAATGAAATTATCTTAAAGGAATCTGCAGAGGCAGAATTGTACCAAGTACAAACAACTATTTTGTGAATAGTTACATAACCCAGATCTACTGCTGATTTATAATTTAAATATTTTTGTGGTTTATCAGGATAAGCTCAGGATCGTTAAAGGGCATGATTTCACATGTCCCTGAGCACTGTGGCAGAAACTCATGCAGACTAGAAATTTGTACCAATTCTTTTCCTTTGAAGACCTAATATTTTTGATGGGAAAGAATTATCTCATGACAGAACCAAATGAAAACATACAACAAAATTAGAAGAAATAATTATAAATCTAAAAGTGTGCTTCAAAGTAACAAAAATCTAGATTGAAATGCAGTTATTTAGCTGGGTACTCTTGCTCAAGTACAATGACCTGGGAATTGGTTAGGAATGAGGTTTAAAATATTTTTAATGGAATATATTGTAATGTATAAATCATTACTTTTAAAGACTTTCACTTGAAGACTAAAATAACAACATAGATGTGTCGATGAACCAGATAATAATGCTAGGATTGACTTGACTGCTGGAAATAATAAAAAACAAAAATTATATCCTAGCATGCATCATTTGATATTCCAAGACATTTTCAACATATGTTATGGGAATAAAACAAAGAAACAGCTAAGGATCTAAACTTCTGAATGAAAAATTTAACACAAGAATCTTTCTAGGGTATCATAAAATGTCCCATAGAAACCTCTGGACAATGTCATCCAAGTTATTTTTTGAAGAGTCAAAAAACTTAAAGGGTAGATATTTTATATGGCTATGATTGTCCCTTATAATAGAATGGCCTCATGAAAAGAAACACACATAATCCTTCTTTTTCCTTTTTTAAACATAAATAAAATTAATTAATTAATGACAATAGAAAATTTCTACCATGTAAACAATGATTGTTTTCAAATTAACACAATAATATTAAATTCTGATAATGATGTTTAGAAACTAAGCTGAAAGGACAAATACTAGATTTTAAATGTACATATTTCCAGTCTCTCACAGAAATAAACAGAGATCATTTATATCTATACAGGCTGAATTATCCTATCAGGAAATAAGAAATATCTTCCTATATATTGATGCCTTTTTACACAGAATTCAGTAAAGTTTTAATGTTTTCTTTATGACCAATTTGTGTTAAATATCCTTGGGTACTTTATATTCTTCAGGTTGGGAAATAAAAATTTTATTTTAACTGGTACCATAGAGATATAGTAAACTATATTTTTTCTTTGTTTAATTTTTTAACCAGATATCTTTAAAATGATATATTTTATTATAGCTTTTATAAGTACTTCAATGCTTTTTTTCCCAGAAACATGTAATCTAAACATAACAATATTATTGTTTTCCTCATATGTGTGTTATTTTACTTTGTTAGATACTAAATTATCAGATACTAAATTATTCAGTATTTGGTGTAGAATAACATTATAAATAATGTGATAATAAGTGTGATTGCTGCCCAGATTTTAATGGAGTTACCTTTGAGCTCATTTTAAAAACATCTTTAATTTAAATTATTTAGAAAAATATTTGGCATACCATTAAAGTAGTATAGATACTGTATTATATAATGATACATGTAAATATGTATATTATGTATAATACATATAATATATACCTTGAACTTTTTACTATGTTGGTTAATTAAAAACAGAATTTCCTTGGATTTTATACAGCTTTATTGAGGTATAAATTGACATATAATAAATAGCCATATTTGTCCATGAACTTGTGAATAGATACTGGGGTTAACAACATACATATATATATATTTCTGTGTGAATATAGATTATGTGAAGAATATCATCATTATAAGAAAATAGACATACCCACCACTCTCCAAATTACCCTTGTGCCTACATGAAATCCCTCTCCCCTCATCCTCCAGGAACAATCAATCTTATGGTCACTTTAGATCAGTTTGCAGTATCTAGAGTTTCATATAGATGAGTAAGTTCAGTATGTATTTTTTTGTGCCTGATTTCCTTCACTCAGTATATACAGGGCACAATGAATTGGCAAAATTTTAGTAAAATAGACAACATACCACAAAAGTGTTATATTTTGAAATAAATTTATTCTTATATGTAAATACATAAACAGTCATTGTTATTTTAATTGTTCTAAAATGTCTCCATTTACTGCAATAATACACTCAATTTGTCTTCAGAATCTTCTCTTTTTTAAAAAAAGATTTTATTTATTACTTTTAGAGAGAGGGGAAGGAAGAGAAAAGCAGAGAGGGAGAGAGAGACATCAATGTATGGTTGCGTTTCATCTGCCTCCAGGGGACCTGGCTTGCAACCTGGTTATGTGTACCCTGGCTGGGAATTGAACCAGCAGCGACCTTTGGGTTTGCAGACTGGCACCTTATCCACTGTGCTACCAGCCAGGGCCTTTGCCTTCAGAATCTTGAGCACACTTAAATTAACTTTTCTTTATCCATGGACATCATAATGTTTTCAATCTTTGGTTTAACAGCCTCTTGATTGGAATGAGGTTGTTTATCAACTTCTCTCTCATAAAGGCTGCATACATAATTGTCTAAAGGATTTGTATCTGGTGAACTAGGCAGCCAAGTTTTCTTTAACCAGAATTCAGGAACATTGACACTGAGACATTCTTGCACCTTTTTGGTATTATGTGCTGATGCACCATCTTGTTGGAAGATAAAATTATACCCATTTAAGATTTACTTCATCCATGATACAACTACTTCTTTCAAAATGTCAAGGTAAACATCAGCAGTCACCTTCAAGCCTTGTGGAAACAAATGTGGGTCATGATATTGCCTGCATTGCTGACAACACCTAACACCATCACTGGTAGCAGGAAATTTTGTTTTCATGACAATTGGGACTTCAGTAAGATTCTCACAGAGCCACCTGTTATTTCTTCTGTGGACTATCTGGTCCTGCTGAAAATTCTTTGCATTGGAGAAGAAAATCAGAGGGTTTTTTCTTTGGGATTTTTCTATTTTGTTAGCAGCTTCCTTGCATTTTCAAAGCACCTTTCCTTTGTCTGCTGTGTCATAAACTGGCCTGTTCTAAGAACATTCAACCTGTATCTGATATCTTCAGCAATAATCTTGTGAACCATTGCATCCGACATCTGCAGTTCTCATGCTATGGAGTGCATGGACTTTCCTGTATATTCATTGATGATCTCCTGGATTCTGTGTACAATATCTGGCTTTGTGAGATCCTTGTGTACCTTATGGTTTTCCTTGTTGGTGTGTGTGACGACATCAGGATCAGCATCATACACCTTCTTCAGGTTGTCAACTGATCTTATTGAAATCTGCAAATGCCCTGCATGCAGTCCAAAAATTATGGTTGCTCTAACATTGTATTCTTTTGACATGACAGTTGCTCTCAGAATTTAATACTTTATATCTGAAAAGAAATGTTAAATTATAGCCTTAGAAACATAGTTTTTCAAAATTAATAAGCATGTAAAATATGGAAATGCAAAGTTATTGCCAATTGATTGTGTGCACCCTGTATATGCTATAATTTATTTATGTTATGGTGTATTTCATTTTTTTCATATTGTTGAGTAACATTCTATCACGTGGATAGACCATATTTTGTTTACCTCTTCATGTGTGACTGGACATTTGACATGTTTTCAAGTTTGGGTTATTAAAATTAAAGCTGCTATGAAAATGTACTTACAAATATTTTCAGTTATATATGTGAAACTGCTGCATCATATGGTAGGAATAATTTTAACTAAGCGAAACATTAAATTATTTTCTAAACTGGTTCAATATACAGAAAATAGTCACATTAATTGTTTTGATATCTGTGTCTACTCATTCTAATATCTATGAAGTTCTTTGTGGTTTTCAAATAATTTACTTTTTATTATAGGTTATATTTTATGCATAATGTTTTATTGGATACAAGATTTTTTGTCACAATCTCAGTGTATAAATAACCAGAATTGTGGTTGAACCTGCTATTGGTTCTTATTACAATAGCAAAATACCCTCAGCAATAACAATCAAAGAACTGCAGGAAACAAAAATGTTTTTTAGTTACAAGCCCTAAAAATAACATGGCACATCTAGGGCCACACAATGAGGAAGTGAGAAGAGAGAGAGAGAGAGAGATTTCCTTTTATTGAAGTCAAGGATGGGTTCTAGGGTTTCCTAGACATGTTATTTTTTGGTTAAGGGTGAGAATTTAAAGTTCAAGAAAACTAAACACACACACACACACACACACACACAGAGGCAAACAAAGATGCCCAAATGGTCAGTTAACAAAATTAACCAAGATCACTAAAACAAAGAGGGTTGTATGGAGAGAGAGGGGACCACATCTGACTTTATTTAGTCCTGTGGCGGGCCATGTGGCTACTGGAGATAGTCACCTTTGAAGTAGATGCCTTTTTGAAGTAGATATCTCAGCAATCAAAGTTTTTTAGGCACTTGCATTACAAAGAAACAAGCCAACTGCTAGGGCTTATGCTATAACCTTGCAGATTTTACTTGGTTGAGTACTGGACAGTTTTGTAACTTACAAATAATCTTCAGCCTTATTCTGGGAAACAGATAAGTCATTTGGAAATCATTTGATTCTTTTAAATATAAGAATATTTTAAAATTTTTATTTTATGTTCATTTGTCATTGAATATTTTTTCCTAGAAAATTATCTAGTTTATGGAGGTTTTCTCAATTTTTAGATTTGCATTTACATATAGTTATCCTATCAATTGTTTATAATTTTCATTTATAAGATAGTGTCTTCTTTTTTCTAAATATTCTGTATAGATGGACTGCAAATTAATCTAAACAAATTTGTTCATGCACAAGTTTCTCTTCTGGTTTCTGTAACTTGCTTCAACAGAGGCAATTGTGGTAATGTTGAAAGACTGGACTTAGCTAATTTTACAGTTAACACGGAGAATATTCTGGCAGAGTTGCTGGTCCCTTATACCAAGTCTTGGATTGATCTGCAAAGTGTACATGATACAGGGACATCTGACCAGACCTGGCAAGGCTGCTAGGCAGAAGAAGGGCCAAGTGAGGAAGGGGTCTCAAGGCTATTGAGGAGGTAAAGGGTAAAGGGTAAAGGTTAAGCAAGCTAGCATGGCAGCATTGTGTTACCCAGCAACCAACCTAGCCTAACACATAAGGACAGCTTCCCTACATCAGGTGGAGATGCAGCAGGAACATGATCGACAAAGAGAAAAGCCCTTCTACCCTCTTCCAGTTCCTGACTGAAGGGGAAACCAGAGGTCACATAGGCATAGGCATATGTACCTAGAGGATAACAAGGTAGCAGCAGGGGTAAGTGCAGACCTGCCAGTGTAGTCTGGGGAAAAGGACAAGATTGGCTGGGGAAGCTGAGCCCTTCTGGAGCACATAGAAATTTGGGCCAGGCTATTTAAACAGAGGGAGGACAGAGACTCACCCCTTCCCTTCCTTCGGGATCCACCAACTTGTGGCTGGAGTGCTCTATGGCTGACCAGGTGGCTGGGGCAGCCTTGGGCACTGGGGCCATATGAAAAGAGCCCTACACAGCCAGCAGCAGTGGTTAGCAGCAGTCCCAGGCCCCCAGAATGGGAAGCTGTGGCATTGAGATGGTGGCAGTGGCCCTACACATATCATCCACTCCAGGAAGGAAGACTAAAGCCTGAGAGCCTTTCACTTAGCAGCCTCAGGCTACAAACAAGGAGGGAGCCGGATTTCTGGACACTGTTTCTGGTTCTGGGGGCAGCTAAGTTTTGTTTGCATGAAATTGGGCTGGAGTCAAATTACCCCAATTACCCCAACTTGCACAACATCTTTTTTTTTCTTTTTTTTTTTTTATTGATGTATTACATCCATCCCCTTTTTACTCCCCTCTGTCCCCTTCCCCACCCACCCACTCCCCGACAAAGTCAATCCCAGATGTTGTCCATGTCCATGATTCTTCCATACTAAGTTCTTGACTAAACTGCTCCCTTTCATTGCCTCTTCCTCACCCCGCCCCCTGCCCTCCTTCCCCTTGCCCACTGAAGGTCTATTCACTGTATTCATGTATCTGGTTCTATTTTGCTTGCTTGTTTGCTTTGTTCATTATTGTCCTGTAATGAGTGAGATCATATGGTATTTGTCTTTCACTGACTGGCTTATTTCACTAAGCATAGTATTTTCTAGTTCCATCCATGTTGTTGCAAGGGGTAGGCTTTCTTTCTTTCTGCTGCGTAGTATTCCATTGTGTAAATGCACCAAAGTTTTTGGATCCAGTCATCCACTGATGGGCACTTAGGCTGTTTCTAGAATTTGGCTATTATAAATAACGCTGCTATGAACATAGAGGTACATAGGTTCTTCTGAATTGGTGTTTCAGTGTTCTTCAGGTATAGTCCTAGCAGTGGAATTGCTGGATCAAGAAGCAGTTCTATTTTTAGTTTTTGAAGGAAACTCCATACTATTTTCCACAGTGGCTACACCAGCCTACATTCCCACCAACAGTGCACCAGGGTTCCCTTTTCCCCACATCCTCACCAACACTTGCTGTTTGTTAATTTGTTGATGATTGTCATTCTGACAGTTGTTAGGTGGTATGTCATTGTGGTTTTAATTTGCAACTCTCTGATGAATAGTGATGTTGAGCATTCTTTTATATGTCTTTAGGCCCTTTGTATGTCTTCCTCAGTGAGTTGTCTGTTCAGGTCATTTGCCCATTTTTTAATTGGGGTGTCTGTCTCCCCAATTGAGTTACATTAGTTCTTTATATACTTTGGAGATCAGACCCTTGTCTGAGGTATCATTGGCAAATGTGTTTTCCCATACAATTGGTTCCCTTTGAATTTTGCTGTTGTTTTCTTCAGCTGAACAAAAACTTTTCAATTTGATATAGTTCCATTTGTTTATTTGTTCTTTGATTTCCTTTGCCCTTGGTGCACAGCATCTTAATAAAAACCTTTTCCTTCCCCACCAATCTTGTCTTATGCTTGTGTTGAATAAAGGAATCCAAACCCCACTTTTCTTCAGTAACATACAGACTACTAGCTTCACTAGATCTTATGCACAGTTCATGGAATAGTAGATTGTATCTATATTACATTTCTAGTCACTTTTATATATAGCTTGCCACTATTTTAACAAAAAATAAACAAAGTACCAGAGGAAAACACAGGCAGTAAAATTTCATATATCCCATGCAGCAATATATTCACTGATATCATCTCTTAAATCGAGGGAAATAAAGGAAAAAGTAAACAAATGGTACTACATCAAACTAAAAAGTTTCTGTTCAGCTAAACAAAATGCCAAAGTGAAGAGGGAACCAACCATATGGGAAAACGTTTGCCAATGATACCTCAACTAGGGTTTGATCTCCAAAATACACATAAAAAAACTTATACAACTCAACACCAGGAAGACAGACAATCCAATTAAAAAATGAGCAAAGGACCTAAACAGACACTTCTCCAAAGAGGACATACAGAGTGTCCATAGGCAAACGAAAGGATGCTTAACATCACTAACCATCAGAGAGATACAAATCACAACTACAATGAGATACCACCTCACACCAGTCAGAATGGCCATCATTAACAAATTAACAAACAGCAAGTGCTGGTGAGGATGTGGAGAAAAGGGAACCCTTGTGCACTGTTGGTAGGAATGCAGACTGGTGCAGCTGCTATGGAAAACAGTATGGACTTTCCTCAAAAAACTAAAAATGGAACTGTCTTTTGATCCAGCAATCCCACTGCTGGAGATTATACCCAAAGAACCCTGAAACACCAATTCAAAAGAACCTATGCACCCCTATGTTCATAGCAGCACCATTTATAACAGCCAAGTCCTGGAAATAGCCTAAGTGCTAATCAATGGAAGAATGGATCAAAAAACTGTGTACATTTGCACAATGAAATATTAAGCAGCAGAAAGAGAGAAGGAACTCTTACATTTTGTGACAACATGGATGGAACTGGAGAGTATTGTGCTAAGTGAAATAAGCCAGGCAATGAAAGACAAATACCATGTGATCTCCTAACACAGAAGACTAGCAAAACAGAACAAACAAGCAAAACAGAACCAGAGACATGAATATGAGGAACAAACTGACAGTGACCAGGGGGATCTGGGGGTAGAAAAGAAGGGAAAGGCTCAGTCAAGGATCTAGTATAAATGGCCCATGGATATGGACAACAGGTTAGGGGTTGACTGCAGGAGGTGAGGGGGATAGAAGGGGTAGGGGAGAGCATCAGGGGAAAAATGGGACAACTGTAATAGGACAATCAAAATATATAATTTTGGGGGAAAAATAAAACATGTTTAGCGTTCACTTAGCCGATTAAAACTCAAGATGTTGACTGGAGTTAAACACAACTGAAGCATTTGTGATAGCTACTTCTGAATTTAAATTTCTTTGACTTAACCATAACTAGCTATTTCATGAGCATGTCCCAAATAGTGCAAATAAAAAAAAAAATCTAGCTTATAGATTATTATCCTCCCACACACACGCACTCTCTATGTTGAAGCATGATATATTACAAATCACATTTCACATGTATTTTCTTATTTTTCTTTAATAGGCTGACTAGATGTTTTTGTTGTACATTATTATTCTTTAAAGTTAATTTTACTAATATTTGAAAAGGTTTTATTTATATTTTAAAAAGAGGAAGGGAGGAGAAAGAGAGGGGGAGAAACTTTAGTGTATGATGTCTCTCACACATCCTCCAACTGGGGACTTGGCCTGCAATCCAGGCATTTGCCCGTCCTGGGAATCAAACCGGTGAGCCTTTGGTTCTAAGGCCTGAACTCAATCCACCGAGTCACACCAACCAGGGCTAATTTTGTAAAGAACCACCTTTAGGTGTATTTTTTATTCTTTTATTACTGTTTTTTTTTTTTTTTTAATTTCAGGTTCTTAAATGTCTTCTGTTTTATAAGTTTATTTCCCCTGTATGTCTTTTAAAATCTTAATTTCTTTATTTTAATTTTTTCTTGCATGAAAATAAAAGTGTCTTAGCCTTTGGATTTGTCTCACTAAACTTTAAATATATGCTGTCTAGTACCATTCTGCTTTTTAAAACCCATTTTTTGTAAATTACAAAACTAATACTTTAACAATTTAGCTTTTCTATTATTTGTATTTATGCAGATGGTTAATTTCTCTCTCTTGAATTTTTGTTTTAATTTGTTAAAGTAGTTTTAAGATTCTTCTTAATTTTTCTCAGTAACTGGCATGAAGGTTACTTTATTTCCCTGAGAGCCCACATAGGTATCCTCTTGTATCTGTAGCAGTCCACTTGCCTGCTGTTAAAAGGTCCGTTTAGAGTTTAAGCTGCAGGTCTAAAGTTGTTGTAAATTTATGTCATTAGCTGAGCAATGAATTAAATTAATTAGAAAGTATGCCTGAGCCATTGGCAGTTAAGAGGAATTCATCCCTGTATTGCTCATGTATGTGTTTGATGAAACTGTTGCTTTCTATACATGTCTTTTACCTTAAGCTGAAATAGTTCCTCTTTCCTGGTTGACTGCCCTGTCTGGGCTGTCTCAGTCTTCCTACCTGCTATGTTCACCGTGCTGTCCTTATGACTTACAAGTAACTCTGTCAATATATTGATGACATTGAAAGAAAAGGGTGTGTGGCCTGCTGCTCCTGTGAACCAAAGCTGATGTTAGTCCTCACCTATAATTCTAAAAATGTTAGACAGATTTTTAAACATTCTCAATTTATTGTCCAAGGATGCTGCTACTTCTCAAAAAAGAAAGCTCTATTGGAAGTCCTTAGCATAGTCTGTCATCTTTGTTATTGCATATGATAAAAATTAGCATCTTTTTGGCATGCTTAAAGAGAATATTCTTATTCAGAGATTATTTTAAAGTTATTAATCTAGTGATTTTATTGTCCTGTATTTTTACATAAAATTTTCTAATCTATCTCAACATTATTTTTAGTAGAAAGATTTAATTAGGTAATAAGATTAGTTTTGGCCTCATTATTATTGGAATCTATTATTTTTATAATACTTTTAATTCCACACTTATTATATTTAAATATTCATATATATTTGAATTTATCAGAACCAACTATGCTTTTTTTATTGACATCTATTTTTATACCACTATCCAAGTGATTTAATTACAGTACTTTTATAACGTTTTCATACCTACTGAGGTGCTTCTCAATAAATTTGTGTTTTCATTGTCAGTCTTAATATTTCTTCTATATGAGTTTGTCATTTATGATAATCCACAAACTCATTTTGTTATTTGAAGTAAATTGATTGAATCATTTGGGAGATAATGCCATTTTAAAATAAATTGAACAAGAATGGTCATTTTGATCATTATTGTTTGATGTTTTAGATTTACTACCTTAAATGAAAAAGTGTTAAGAGGTATATAGTTTTCTTCATTTTTTCAAATATCATCACTCTTTTTTTTTTTTTTTAATTTAATTTTATTGTTGTTGTATTACATCCATCCCCTTTTTGCTCCCCTCATCACTCTTTATAAGTGACAAAATACTATACTTAGATAATTCCAGAAGGTCAATTCAGAAACTATTCAAAATAAATTAGCCTAAAATAACCAGGTAAGCGTAAATGCAGAATTAGATGCAAACTAACTGTTAAGTTAATAATGAGAATTTTTACAGGTAAAGACCATGTTTGGTTTATTACACAGAGTTTCCATTTTTCATTCCTACTAGAATCTAATTTTTTTTCAAGGTCGCCATCTCTCCTCAGATTCTAGGAGATCAATAATAATGTAACCAACCCAACACCTCTGGTCAATTCAATTTGAAGCCTGTCTGCTGAGGAGCTTCTAGGAAAAAAATGTTGCCTCCAAAGAAAGATAAGCAGGCAGGTCTAGGTACATGCTGCTTATGCAGTGAGCCTCCTCCAATCTGAAGAACCCTGAGTTTAAAACCTTAATCTTTTGTAAAGGCTTGCAAGAAGCGTACCCAACTATTGCCCAAGAGGCAGATAATTATCTTAGAAAGCAGACAGATCTGCCTTAAAGGAGACAATATATTTATTTTTGGAAGCTTTTTGTTATACAACATTCTTAAAGAACGTTTTTAAGAATGTGTTCTTAAAGAATAGTACAGTACTTGCCTTGTTTGAAAGACCTGCAGAAATATGAGCTACTCCTGGAAAATCTCCTAACATTTTATTATAAAAATTATAGAAGTATGTATATCTTAAGCATAAATATTATATTAAAAGGGACCTGATGAATTGACTCTGAGCCAATCCAAAATAAACATTTTCCCCAGAAGATAGATTTATACTTCTCATTGCTCAGAAGATACTTGCAAAATTTTATTTACAAAGAAAGATTTAAGTTTAGGGAAGTATAAATTAGTTGTGCACCTTTCAAAATGTTTGTCCAATTCATAACTTATTATAATTTGCATACATTTATTGTATCTGACCAGTTTTTAAAAAGTCTCCTAATTCAATGTCTCTATTTATTAAAATTGTGAAAGCATTGTGCCATTTGAAGAAACTCCTGGCAGTTTCTAATTCCAACTTCAAAAGGATTATTACACTTAACTATTAACATGGGTGTATCACTTACAAAATCACTTACAACATTATAATCGTAGTAGTTCATGGAAATTGATAAGCTTTTTTTTTTTTTTTATGAACACTAAAATGTTTGCACATTGACATAACATTTTACTCTTGCACACAAAAACACCAAGAAAAAATAATAAAAAGTTACCTGTTTTATTTATTTATTTTTAAAGATTTTATTCATTATTTTTAGAGAGAAGGGCAGGGAGGGAGGAAGCAAGGAAGAGAAACATCAATGTATGGTTGCCTTTCACCTGCCTCCAGCTACGGACCTGGCTTGCAACCTGGTTATGTGTCCTGACTGGGGAATTGAACTAGTGACCTTTGGGTTCACAGGCCTGCGCCAATCCTTTGAACCACACCAGCCAGGGCAAAAAGCTAACAGTTTTAACTTGGTGGCTTTGTATCCTATAAGTATGTTCTTGAGATCTTAAAGATTCTCATAGATTTTTATTGTAATTACATTTTTAATTATACATACTATCTGTTTGACAAGGCTCTTTTAACATCTTTCTGCATATAACTAAATCAATTCACAGAGTATTGTTAAAAGAATATAGATTTATTAATATTGGGGTTCATGATATATAAGAACAAACAGCAGGAAATGAGAGATGTTTTCACTATTCAAGAGCAGAAAATTCATGTATTATGTTGTATACAGTAAAATATAACAGGAAAGGCAATCACTCTATTGAATGGCTCGGTACCACAATAAAACAAAACAGCTATGCATTTTCTTCCCCTCGACTATGGCTTGGAGTCATATCTGAAGCATGAAAATGAACAGCTAACCATTTATAAAATAAATGAAGGCTCATAGAATCAATAATACATTGTAATAAGTTATCAATGATACATTTTAGAATCTGTAAATCCCAAAGAATTAGAAACTCTCAACAAAAAACAAACCTTTTGTTTTTTCTTTTTAATCTATTTTATGTATCACACAGTTATATGGGCCCTAGAGACAAGATTCATATAAGGAACATAGTGCAATAGACAGCAGAGTGCAAAGAACTATGAAAATTCTCTGTAGCCTGGCATAGAAACTCAGATCAGACACAGTATAAAATATTATGTGGTCGTGACAAAATTCAGAGCTGTCTTAAAATAGCAGTTCTCAAGCCTGGCTGTATAGTAGGATACTCTGGAGAACTCTCAGAGAGGCTGCTGCATAGGAGTAACCCTGAACTGATTAAATCCCAACCTCTGGGGCCTAGAAAGGAACCCAGTGGCCAGGTCTTAGACTGATGAAAAGGCCTTCTGAAGGTTTATATTATTCAAAAAGAATTAAGAACCTGCCAATCAAGGTTTCTTGATTGTTAACTTTTAGGTGTTTTATTTTTTTAAATTATTAAATATATCTAATGCTATATAGAGAAAAATTGATTAATCCACAAGTTAGTTCTTTGGGGTAAAAATGGGAAAACTTCTAGTTAGACTAATCACACACACACACACACACACACACACACACACACACACAAAAGTGAAGACATAAATATTCCAATATCACTAATGAGTGACATTATGCTACTAGAGATTTCACAGATACTCCAAAGGTAATATGCCATGTTATGAAAAAATTAAGCCAGTAAATGTGACAAAGTAGATATAATAATTAAATTTATTAAAGGATACAAATTACCTTCCAAAGCATGTTTAAGAAATATGTAACCTGAATAGTCCTTCATCTATTAAAATAATTTAATTTGTGGTTAAAAACTTTCTTCAAGAGAAGACTCTGAGGACAAATTACTTCTATAGTGAATTCCACAAAACTTTTAAGAAAGAAATATTATCAATTTGAAATAAACTTAGAATATTTCTTAATTTATTCTGTGAATCCCAAATCAGAATTATAACAAAAAAGACAATCATTACAATGAAAAAGGAAAATCTAAAACCCAGTATCCTTCATGAACATAGATGCAAACGTTTTCAACAGAATTTTGGTAAATAAAATTTAACAATATGTAAAAAGGTTAACTCATCCTAACCAAATAGGATTTATTCCATTTAGATTTATCCCTAGGTTGATTTGACATCTCAATCAGATAATTCATCATATTAACACAATATAAAAGAAATGCTAAGCAATCATTGTAATAAAATAAAAAAGTGATTTAACCAGATCCAACATCCATTCTTAGTGGAAACTTTCAGCAAACTGAAAAGAAAATGTCCTTCAACTTAAAAGGGGCGTTAATAGCTGACATACTCAATGTTGAAAGAATTAAATCTTTCTACCCCAGCCAGGTGATTCAGTTGATTGGAGTATCATCCTGTACACCAAAAGTTTGTGGGTTCTAGCCCTTCCATCCCAGGTCAGGGCACACACCTAAGTTGCAGGTTCGATAATACTAGAGGCAACTGATCAATGCTTATCTTTTTTCATTTTTTTTCCCTCTCTCTCTTTCTCCCTTCCAGTCTCTCTAAAATCAATAACAATAAATGTATCCTCATTTGAGAATTTTAAAAAAATAAGAAAGAAGTAAAGCTTTCTCCCTAATATTAGAAATAAGACAAGGATGTTTTCTATCACTTTTATTTACGTTCAAGTAGAGATTCTAGTAAGGTGAGAAAGAGATAAAGGCCATGCTGATTAAAAAGGAAAATTGCTGTTTTACAGAAAGAAGATTACCATTGTTTAAAATCTACATAAACTTTTAGTTGAATTAATGAGTAGGTTTAGCAAAGACATAAGAACAATAGTAATATATAAATCCAATATATTAATATATACTGATAGCCAACAACTGGAAATTGAAATTAAAAATACATTTTACAACAGCATCAAAAAAGTATAATTGACTTAGGGACAAATTTGACAAAATACATGCAATATCCTTATCTGAAAACTATAAAATATTGCTAAAAAAATAAAATAGGACAAATTAATGTAGAGATACACCTTGATCCTGGGTCAGAAGATTCAATATTTAAAAGATCTTCTCCAAATTTAGCCATAGATATAATGCACCCCGAGTTAAAATGCCAGTGGTATCTTATGTAGAAATTGATAAGCTGATTGTAGAGTTCATACAAAAATGCAAAATCTTCAAAACTATTCTCCCAAATTATTTTTAAAAAGACAAATTTAAAAATAACATGATTTCAATAATTATAACAGTAATAAAAAATAAGTAATTGGCATCAAGATGGACACATAGATTGGTGAAAAAGAATAGAAACTCTAGATATAGGCACACACATATATGGATAAGTGACTTTTACAAAGATTCAAAAGTAATTCCCTGGAAAAATTATAGACCTTTCAACAAATGATGGAAGAACAGGTTGAGGAGTGTATGTTAGGCAGCCAGTAGGTGCTTCTCTCACATTAATGTTTCTTTCTCTCCCTTTCTTTCTCCCACTCTCTCTAAAAGCAATGAAGGAAAATTTTCTTGAGTGAAGATAAAAAATTATAATAAATAAATGAAAAAAATTCTATTCCACAGATACTATTAAGACAAAAATAGCCACAGGCTAGTGGAAAATATTTGCAAAGAACATATCTGATAATATCTGATAAAGGCTTTGTATCCAGAAAATCAACTTCTCAGAACTCAATAATGAGAAAACAAACAACATAACACCAAAAATTAAGTAAAAATTTTGAAGAGATTCTTTAGTATAGAAGATATGTAGATGGTAAGTAAGTGCATGAAAAGATGGCCTCAATATCGTTAGTCATTAAGTAAATGCAAATTAAAACTGCAATCAGATGCTCTACTACACACTTATTAGAATGGCTTAAATTAAAAGGCTGAATATACGAAGTACTGAAAAGGAAAGGGAGACACTGACCAAATAGGAATGAAAAATGATTCAACTAGTTTGGAAATAAGTTTGGCAGTTATTAAAAATGTAAACACACTATAACCCAGTCATCCGACTCTTAATACTTTGCTGAGAAGAATATGCATGTCAATAGTGAGGCTTATTCACAAATATCTATGCAACTTTATTTGTTATTTTCCAAAATTCAACCCAAATGTCTACCAGCAGTTAAATAAATTGACAACTTTTGTTATATCCATGCAGTGGGATACTTCTCAAAATTCACTTTAAAAATCATTACACTGAGTAAAGAAAAAAAAATAGTTCTCTATGATCACATGTGTATAAAATTACATTAATGGGAGCAAATCTAAAATGACAGCTGTCAGATCAGTAGTCCCTCAGGGATAAGGGAACATGAAGAAGAAAACTTTCGGTGGTAAAGGATATGTTGTGATGCACTTTTTGTTGTTGCGATGTTTTTAAAGGTGTACATCACCTTTAAAACTAATCAACCAGTATAAATCTGATTTCACGTTAATTAGACCCTAATTTATTTTTTAAAGTTTAATTTATTATTTGTGGAGAGAGCGGAGGAGAGGGAGAAAAAGAAAGAAACAACATGTGGTTGTCTTTTGCACATCCCCAACTGGGGTCCAGGTCACGATTCAGGCATGTGCCCTGGCTGGGATCAACACCAGCGAACTTATGGTTCACAGACCAGGGCACTGAGCCACACCAGCCAGGGTCAATTATACCTTAATTAATTAATTAATTTTTAAAGATTTTATTTATTATTTCCAGAGAGAAAGAGAGGAAGGGAGAGAGGGAGGTTGCCTTTCATCTGCCTCCAACTACGGATCTGACTGGAGACCTGGCTTGCAACCTGGTTATGTGCCCTGGCTGGGCAATCAAACCAGGGACCTTTGGGTTTGCAGGCCGTGCCTTATCCACTGTGCTACCAGCTAGGGCAATAATACCTTAATTTAAAAATTAAACAAGCAATATAATTATTTTTTCCTTTCAAATGGTTAGCTTTCTTTGAATGTAACAAATGTTGAAATCGAAAGATGTTAGTTACTACGATGTTCAACATATCTTCCATACTATTTTTTTTCATTTTTTATACAAAGGGAATTGCAAAATTATGAGCATATTCACATCACATTAGTTTCCAGTGGGAATTCTCTTCTTTTGCTGGATTCTTTCTTTTGTTGGATCTGTGAGGAAACAGGTTGGTGCATCCAAGATATTTGTATTGTAGCTTATTTTTGGACCAGAGTCCATGCAGCAAATTACAGCTAAGAAAAATACTGACATGTCTGTATTTGACAACTAAGTTAATTTTCATGGTTTTCCTTCAAATCTTCTTAGCCTTGCAATCACCAGGAGGTAATTTTCCTGAACCTTCTCAATTAATTTTAAATTAAAACCTTGGGCTGATAATTGGACTTTTCCAATAGGGCATCCAACTGGGGTAGTTTTCCTGAGCATTATTACATATAACTGCTCCATCATTTTGATCAAAACTGTAACTCTTCAGTTTTAACAGCTGTCCCCTCTCCAAAGGAAGCTTATTCCTCTCCCCCTGAAGAGCTGGGGTGCACAGGAAAAAGTGAAGAAGCCAGAAAGGGGGAGCCTTAATGTAGTTGACATTTCCATGAGACTGAGTGTAGTCAACATAGTGTTTATCAATGGAGCACTATTTTCAATGCTCTAACCTGGTAAATTTAAAAATATATGAGAGGTGTAATGTTTTTTCATTTTGTTTGGAATATAATTTTCAAGGCATTTTGGAGTTAAATTTAGCAATAAATATGTTTCTACTTTTGTATCTACCAATTTCATTTTATTTTACTTATGCAGATGACCCTAATAAGAATGCTTGGCAAGTTGTAAGTACATGGGTTCAAAAAAGCATTATCACCATTTATATTCATTTGTATACATTAAAAAATATTATAAGCCCTAGCTGATGGCACAGTGGATAAGGTGCCAACCTGCAAACCCAAAGGTCGCTGGTTATATTCCCCAGTCAGGGCACATTACCAGGTTGTAAGCTGGGTCCAGGCCTGTAGCTGGAGGCAGGTGAAAGGCATTGATGTCTCTCTCGCCCTCTGCCTCTATCCCTTCCTTTCTCTCTAAAAATAAGAAATAAATCTTTAAAAAATGTTTTAAAAATATTGTGAGACTACATTGTGCCAGACACTGTACTTGGCAAATGTGTAATAAATTGAGTGGAAAAAATAAATGAGTAAAGTTTAGTGGTCTTAGAGATTTGATGACATTATGCTTATAATCAGAGAAATTGTTTTCACTAGCTTTCACTGGAGATTATTTTATGATGAGGTACATATCACCAGAAGTGAATATAATATTTACTGTTTTTAACACATTTTACCCAGTGATTTCTTAAATGAGAACTCATGGTAAGCGATTTAGGTGACATTTTTCTAAAGAACATGTTTATCTCTTCTGTATGTATACTGTTATGGTGTGCAATTAAATTATTAAGAAGATGTTAATTATGTTCAGTGATAAGTAATCTGTATATGATAGGATATTTTATGCTATAATGATGTTCTTCGTCTGCTCAGTATGCCATGAAATGTCAGGGAGACATTATACCCCAAGCATTTCATCTTCTAATTCTTATAATTACTTAGACTGAATTTTGCTTAAGTTATTCCTAACGTTCTCTGTGCTTATTATTCAGACAGAGATTATAATTTCATTTGTATTTAAAAGTAAATCTTCCACTCTCCACTCTCTAGTCCAAACATATTGACCTCAATTAGTCTTACAAATCAGATTAGCCTTGTTGGCTTCAATCATTTCATTTATTATGAAATTAAAAAAAAACAAAACAAAACTATTTTCTAAGCAGCTGCATTTAAAGTGGCAATAATCAGAGGACTAGTGTGCTTGGAGAGTAAAAGTTTTGGGGTTTTTTCTCCTAGTAAGATTTAAGGTATGGATTACTGTATTAAACTGATCTACCTTACCAGCCTGCTGAAGGGGATGAAGTGTGACCTTCCACTTCACCCTACACAGCACAATAGCTCTCTTCAGAACTAATCATAGTGGTAAAGTAAGAATGTACATGCTGCCCCAAATCTCCATATTTGTGCTGTGATAGGAATCGTACAGTGGGTAACGATTACAAACATCAAATTGCACTAACCAAGTTACTACAGAATAGCGGAGAATCTCCCTCTCCAAATATTCAAAGGATATTCCTTTCCTGCTAGAAGTTTAATGACCTAATCATGTACATAAACTCTAATGTGAACTCTTTGATACAAGTGCTTACCTTTCAGGAGAAAATATTTTAATTTTATTTATTTATTTATTTATTTTTATTTTCTTTAAAGATTTTATTCATCATTTTTAGAGAGAGGGGCAGGGAGAGAGGCAGAGAGGGAGAAAGACATCAATGTATGAAGCCTTTCACCTGCCTCCAGCCACAGATCTGGCTGGAGACCTGGCTGGAGACCTGGTTATGTGCCCTGGTTGGGAATTGAACCAGTGACCTTTGGGTTCATAGGCCTGTGCCTTATCCACTGTGCCACCAGCCAGGGCGAAGAGACAATATTTTTAAATCAGTATTCAACATGTCTCTCTGATTTGTTTTGTAAAGGTTGTCACGTATTTTCAATTAAATAGGAAGTAAATAGGTCAAGGTCTTTTATTTTTACCAATATCTTCAGCTCAGATGTCCTCCCCTCTGTAATGTGGAATCAGAATTCACTTTCTAATTGAATTATCTTTGGATATTCCAAGTGGATAAAAGCAAAATTACTTGAGAGTCACTTGTTAATTATGTATTCTTAACTAAGTCTGACATAACAAGGGTCATCAAAAATCTTAGCTATGTCAATGGCAGAAACAATACATGAGTGAAGATACATTGCCTTTTTTATTTTGATGAGTTTACTTTTATTAGCAAGCCTTTCTGAAAGAAGTCGCATACAACATGTTTCATTCAACCTTATTCTCTAAGTATGTACATATCTTCACTTGATGAGAAAATTAGGGTATTGTTTATGATTGCCTGTTGAGGCCGCAATTTCCAAAATTCTCTATGCTACTGACCTTTTAATGAACCCAAAGTTTTGTTATCGCTGGTGTTCTGTGTTCTTACAACAAATGCGTCAACTCAGAGTTGTACGTATATGTATGAAAAATGACCTGACCTGGTATCTGGTTAAATCCAGATATGGCTTGAGTCTCAAAGACCCAATGCTCCTGAATCCCCAGGGTTCTCTTACAATATTTCCTGGCATGAGAAGTAAATATGGTAGACAGCAATGCCTGGCCAGGCTGCATTGCCACACCTAAGGCTTTATAATTTCTAAAACTGCCTCACTATAGTTGAAATCATAAATGTGCAATTGATGTTCTCCAAGGACAACTACAAAATGTTTAGTTCCCTGCTTTTTAATAGTTTAATATAATTTTATACTTAATCTAAATTCATGATATCCAGTTTATTGTATTCCTACCTCAGCTATTCATTTCTTATCCTTCCTTTGTTCCCTTTATTTTCTTCTAACATTTTTCTTATAGGTGTTATTCATGTTTTTAACAATGTAATCTGAATTATACCTAATTTCTTATGTTGTTATATATAGGGCAAACCAAATGAGGCAAAAGGTAGTGACTCTCACCCAGCTCTGTCTAGGTGAGTGCTGGGACTCCCGGTGAATGCCAAATAACCTTGATGCAGTCTGCAGTCATCTGACCTTACCTGGAGGAGACGCCACTTAAAATTCAAATCCTATATCTTGCACCTCTTATTATGAAATTATCATCACAAAAATAGTTATAATTTGACTTTGTAAATAATATGTCCAAAAGGAGAGAGTGTGCTGCCTGAAGAATGTGCCTGTTTGTTTTGGAAAATTTTCTTCTCTATGGAAAATAAGAAGCTGGCCCTCACATTATAATTAAGTTTTCATGCAGGAGTTCTTCCAAGTCAAGCATTTTGGTCCACTTGACAGTTGTATTTCTTATTATAAATTAATGAGTTGATATTATGGGGTTTTTTCTTCCCACTGTTTGTGCTATAGACAGGACTAGTTAGAAAGGGAGGGCAGAAGCTGGATGTTGGGAGGGCGGAAAAGTTGAGGAGAAAATTTCAAGCCTGAGACAACTCCAAGAGATGAGTTTTAACAAGAGGGTGACAATACTCTTTGCTGATAATACATAAGGTTGGACCAGGACATAGGGGTGCATATATTCTTTTGAACTAGTGTTCGAGTTTCTTCCAGTATATACTCAGTATATACTCCTAGTGGAATCACTAGGTCATAAGACAGTTTCATTTTTATTTTTTGGAGAAAGGCTTTTTAAATCTACCACTGTAGCTTTAAAGGCAGTGTGATTATTAACAAGTTCCCAGCTCAGGTTCTTCAGCCCACAGACTGAGAAGCAAAAGGATTAGTGGGGGTAGGGTTCCAGATAATAGATAAAGATCACTGGGTAAAGAGGATGAATTTCTAGTTGGACCAAACTAAAGAGCAAAGTCTAGGTGTAAACAGAGCTTCGTAGTTATGGATTCTGCTCAGGATCCTAGGAGGACCCCAAGAACTAGGTTTAACCCTGCTAAACCTAGTTATGGGGGAACGATGCACAAGAAGGCCCAGTAAAATGACTTAACATTGTGTCTGTCACATCTGTTATATCCTGGGTCACATGGCAATGATCTCAGTCCTGAACCACAGTGCACAGTGTTAGGCATTTGTGTTGTTTGCTACTTCACAGCTCTCCAAAGCAAAGAAACAAAACCCAACACTCATCAATGGTGCCTAAATTTCTGTCACTTTCTTTTACAGTGTCACCGTTTTAAAGGTGGAATTGTAAATACATGTTAAGTGCAAATTACAACTATTCTGACATGTCACTTACAATGTTTAAAATTTAAGCATTTTAAAATATTATGTTTTCAATGGCATAGAGAAATTATAGTCTCACATAATCCTGATAAAACTTTTAAAAAATTTTGTAAGCACTTTGGAAAACAACTTAACAACTTTACCTTTTAAGTGGATGAATACTATGACCATCAATTTTATTACTTGATATCCACCCAAAAGTAATTTATAAACACATAGACAGGCATAAAAAGGTATTTGAAAAGATTGAAAAATGAATTGTAATCACCAAACATGAAAAAATACTTAATTGGTCAAAAAATTATAATAGATTCAAATTTTCTTATTATATTAAATCCAAAATGAAGCAAATAGTAATAGGAATCATTTCATGTGGAATCAAAAAAGAAAATAATAATTAGAATTTGAAAGAATGCCTTATTATAGTTATTTATGGTCCTTGAATATATCAAATTATTCATACTCTATTCACTTTAAAATTTATTTCAACAATTATAAAAGATTGCTTTTTATCTGTCTATGTCTACCTAAAGTTTCATTTTGTGACATATGAAGTCAAACTTCCACGCATTCTCAGTGCAGATGAAATTATCTACTTGTAAATATCTTCTTTCTTAGTGTCTACAAAGCATTTTGTTGTTGTTTTCAAAAAAAGAAATTGTATTCTTATCTACAATGAGAAATATTTACTTTATATTCATACTTCACTATCTTTTTCTGTGCCATTCTATACAGAAAATAACATTTAATTTCAATGTTAAATTGGAGCATAAGCTGTTTGAAGTCTCTATAAATATCAATTAAACTTAGCACGAGTAATACCAATGATAAAACTCAGATGATGTAATGACAATATGAACATCTCTCACCAAGCACACAGGCATAGGTAATGACAAATATGATGAAATTTTTTCAGGCCTATACTGATGTAAGATAACATGAATTTTAAGGCATTCTTATTTCAAAAATTCTAATATGTCAAAAATACACATATTAGAATCAGTGAAACCTGGTCTTAAACAAATTGCAATCCATAAAATGAAAGAAAAATCTAGAAAATTGAGGTGGAAAATGTCTCATGTACTGATTAGTCAAAAGTAAAGTTGCAAAGAAATATAACATTTATGTAAGATACAGACACACTTAAGGACCTGAAACTTCTCACACTATCATAAGTAAGTGATTGATAAATAAATACATGAGGAAGAATAGACAGCAGTCCATAGCTGAAGAATTCAAGAACATGAAGTACAACTCCCCTTCTTATATGAGGGCTTTGGATTATGATTTTGCCAAAATCATTAATAGTCTGAAGAATAGTCTGTAAAAAAGGGGGAGGGTTAACTCTATAGTGCAGGAAGCTGACAAATACTATATTGACCATATGATCAAGGTGAACATCAACAATGATAACTCATATTAATAGTATATATCTTAACTATGATGTGATGAAAATGGCACTTCACTTCTGTAGGTTTCCAAAACAAAAAAAGAAAGAAAAAAAAAACATAATCCACCTTATTTAGGGAATAAAAATCTGCATACCAATTGTGGGATATTCTGCAAAATATATGACCAATACTTCTCAAAACTTTCAAGATCATCAAAACAAGGTAAGTCTGAGAAGCTCTAACAGCCAAGAGGAGCCTGAGACAGGGAGTAAATCTAATTTGGCATCCTAGATATGTAAATGAAACACAAAATTTAGTTAATAATTATGTTTCCATACTGGTTCATTATTGTTACAAATGAATCATATTAATGTGTGTTATTAACAACAGGGAACCTGAGTAGAAGGTACATAAAATCTAAGTACTATTTAACTTTTCTAAATAGAAGTTCATTATGAAAACATACATGTGAAACTGTACTATATAGCAGATAAAAATGTAAGAAAATAAATATAACACAGAGAAAATGAATGTAAGAAAATAAATGTGAATAAATAAATGTAAAATAAACAAATGTAAAATAAATGGGAGAATAACAAGTCTATAGTGAAATCAAGTGTCAGATAATAAGTTATAAAATAAATCATAGACCAATCAAATAATAAAAATAAAATTTATGTTACATTTGAAGCAGAAAAATGCTAAACAGAAATTTCAGGAAAACCACCTAGGCAATAAAGAAGACAAGTGTTCTATGGTTGCCTCTCCCCCAATGAAGAAAATGGTAGAGATTTAAAAGATAAGTGATTGAAAAGTATGGAGAACATTTTTAGAAAGAAAAACCCCTAATTTTTTCAGCAAAGACTGAAAAAAATGAGATACACCCTGCTGTAGTAGGTAATACTTTATACAGTACCACCCAAAGTGCTGGGTTGACCGATTCTATGCCAATGTCAATTAAAAAAAAAAAAAGGAGATAATCACTGAAATACTATACATTATTATCAACAATTAGAAGCTCTAATTCTATTAAAGTACTGGGTGATTAAGTAATTTACATTTGCTCAAATATATATTTTGCTGTTATTATAAAGCACAGTTACAAAAACTTTGTAGTAACATGAAATAATTGATATAATGATCAACCAAAATCAAAACAAAAAATATGTTTGCAACATTATTGTAAATCTAAAATTACATAACTATGATTTAGAATTTATAGAGAAAACATTTTTGCTAACATTTTATGTGTAGTAATGTTTCTTGTTATAAATACAACTTAGATATTATTACAGTGTATGGGTAAGTTAACCTAGAAAAATTAATTTTATTTTTATAGTTGAATAATTCATGACTAATATGTGTTCTTTTGCATCTCAAATCTTTCTCTCATTTCTCCCTCTGTAGAAGGAGTTTTATAAATAAATTTCAGGATATATCATATAATGAGTTATAAAATATTTCAACCCTGGCTGGTGTGGCTCAGTAGATTGAGTGCTGACCAGAGAGCCATAAGGTCGAGGTTTGATCCCCTGTCAGGGCATGATACCTGGGTTGAGGACCAGGTCCCTAAATGGGGGGCATGTGAGAGGTAACCAATCAATGTGTCTCTCACACATCAATGTTCCTCTCCCTCTCTTTCTCCTTCTTTCCTCCCTCTCTAAATATAAATAAGTAAAATCTTTAAAAACATAATAAAATATATCATAACCCAAATCTAATGAACTAATACATACTAGAAAAACTCAATAGTATTTTATCTTTCTTTTATGTCACAATGCATGTATAGTTCAATGAAACAGAATGTAATGTTTTATTTTCTATTAAGAAACTTGTGAGGACTTACAATGCTGCATTTATAATGTATATTCAATGTAAGTATCAGTTTAATAAAATTAGGGTTTTTATTATTATAAATAATTAAGCAATAAGGATAATCCTTATTTTCCAAAAGTCAAAAGTATCCACACATGGAAATCAAAGTGACTAATAGTTCCCGTTTTTTTGTTTGTTTGTTTGTTTTTGTCTCTGAATTATCCCATCTTCAAATTTCAGCTAGTTTTATAGGAATGCAGTATATTAATATGCTGAGAATAGAATCCCTAAGAACCTCCTTTGTTTCAGACAAAATGGTGAGCTTAGTGATGCTTACTAATGAAAGCAATAGAGCTCAGTAATTTAATTTAAATAAGATGATTCAACTCTTTGCTTCACTTAAAACTTGAAAAATAGAATTTCAGTAAATAATGTTTTTATTTATACATGAGAATAGTAATTTCAAGCAAATTGTATTATGAAAGTTAGGTAATTTAAAGAAAGTGAGATTTTAGAATAAAAGTATACAAGGCATTAACTTCTATTGGCTGAAGTTTCTCTTATTTTCAATTAGATATTTAAGTTAAAAAATTCTCTCTCTTAAAAACCAAGGAAATAAACCACTTTGATACATACAATTCTTACTGTGACAATTTGTACCACTTTCATTTTAAACTTTTTAATTTCAAGGATATAAAGAAGATGCTATTATTTATTTTGTTATTGTTTATCTAGTGTCATAGCTTTTTTTACATTTTGGTAAAATCCATATAATATAATTTACCATATTAACTTGTTCTAAAGGGTACAGTTTTGTAGTGTTAAGTACATTCACACTGTTGTGCAACCAATCTCCAGAACTGTTTTCATTTTGCAAAATGAAACTCCATACATGTTTGTAAAGGAAAAATGCCTGCTTCTTCTCTTAATATCCTCAGATATGTGAATTTTTTCCACACTAAATAATTCTTTAGTTTTCGGCAGACACCAAATGGGCATCCTACAATTCTAACACTACCTGTTGTCAGTATCAGACCCTGCAGGTTATGGAGCTGTTTTCACAGGAGTTCCTCCCCTACACTTCAGATGTTAATCACAGGCCCAGGGGAACACCTTGACTTCCGTTTATCTGGCTATATATATCAGAGGTTCCCAAGACCCTCTTCCCAGTTTCAATAATTTGCTAGAGCAGCTCATTGAATTTAGGAAAACAGTTAATTATAGAAGGGTAAAACTCAGGAAAAGTAGGATGAAAGAGATGCATAAAGCAAGGTACGTGGGAATGGCAAGGAGCTCTGGCGCCCGCACCTGGAGCGCCCATCTCCCATCACTTCACCCTCCTGGAAGCTCATGACTCCTTACTTTAGGGATTTTTATGAGGCTTTATTATAAGGACATGATTAAGTCATTGGTCTTTGGTGATTAAATTCAAAAAAAGAAGAAACTCCTCCCTTTTGTGGCAACATGGATGGAACTGGAGAGTATTATGCTTAGTGAAATAAGCCAGTCAGTGAAAGACAAATAACATATGATCTCACCCATTACAGGAGACTAATGAACAAAACAAACAAACAAAATAGAACCAGAAGCATGGAAACAAGGAACAGACTTTCTGTATGCAGAGAGGAGAGGGGAGGGGGAGAAGGAGGCAAAGAAGGGGAGCAGTTTGGTCAAGGAACTAGCATGGATGACCAATGGACATGGACAAGATGTGGAATTAACTCTGAAAGTAGGGATGGGGAGGGTGGAGCAGGGTAGAGCAGTGGGAGAAAAATGGGATAATTGTAATACAACAACAACAAAAACCCTCAATTTCCAGCCCCTCTCCTCTAACGAAGATCAGAAGTGGGGCTGAAAGTTCTAAGAACATAATTAGTTCCCTTGGCTATTAACCGTTTCCCATTAGGGGCTTCCCAACAGTCACAGTCACCTCTTAAAAACAAACTGGTGTGTGGTTGAAGGGGACCTGTCTTAATGACAAAAATGTTCCTTTCATCTTTGTGGTTCTGGAGCCATTTCAGAAATGGAAGACAAAAGATGAAATATTATAAGAAAAAAATGTTTCACTTATCACGTAGGAAATGACAAGGATTGTAGAAGCTTTGTGCCAAAAACAGGACAAGGTATAATATATATTATTATAAATGATAATTTTACACAATTAAACAACTCTATTTCCCCTCCTCTCTGACCCTTGGCAACCTCCATCTTCTTTCTGTTTCTATGAATTTAGCTACTTTAGGTACCTCAAAGTAGTGGAATTAGACAGTATTTTTCTTTTTATGGCTGGCTTATTGCACTTAGCAATAGAATTCTCAAGGTCCCTCTATGTTAAAACATGTGTCAGAATTCCTTTCCTTTTTTAAGTCTGAATAATATCCCACTGTATGTATATACCATATATTGTTTATCCTTCTAAATAGTAGTCATCCTAATGTGTATGAGGTTATATTTTACTGTGGTTTTGATTTGAATTTTTCTAATGATTAGTGTTGTTGAGCATCTTTTAATGTGCTTGTTGGCTATTTGTATATCTTCTTTAGAGAATACCTATTCAAGTTCTTTGCCAGTTTTTTATAATCAAGTTATTTGGGTTATTTATTTTGTTATTGTTAAATTATAGGAGTTTTTTATATATTCTGGATATGAAACTCTTATCATATATATGATTGGCAAATATTTTTCTGTATTGTCTGAGCTGCTTTTAACTCTGTTGATTGTGTTCTTTGATAAAGAGATGTTTTAATTTTGATGTAGTATAATTATTTTTACTTTTGTTGACTGTGTTTTTGATATTATATCCAAGAAATCATGGTAAAATCAAATTTTATTTTATTTTTAAGAGTTTTATAGTTATAGGTTTTATATGTGAGTGTTAGATCTATTTTCAGTTAATGTTTATGTATGGTGTGAAATAATGGTCCAGCTTCATTCTTTGCATGAAGATATCTCGATTTTCCAATATCATTTGAAGAGTGTTTTAGAAAGATATGTCATCTACATTTTGCACATAATTTAAGTTAATTTTCCAAAATAAATATTTAACGTACATAAGTTTCAACCAATTAGATCATACATTCAGAAAAAGGAAGAACCAAAATATGAACCTAGGGATCCATGTTAGGCTATTGTTTTTTGGTGATTTGTGTTTTAATTTATTTGTTTTGTTTTGTTATTGTTGCTATAGTTTTTGTATGTGTATGAGAATTAATCAGCTCATTGACATCTTAAAAAATATGCTTTTTGAATTTTTTCTCATTTCTGAAGAGATGAAGTCATGTGTAGATTTTTTAAATCTGTTAGATTATTCCATTCACTTTACTTGGGATCTATTAAATCACCTTAAATAAACAGTGGAGCAATTGAAAGGAATTTTCAAGTTTTTTTTTTTTTTTTTTTTTCTGGAGGAGTGGTCAGAAGAATAGATGTTGTTCCACATATAGTAAAATTTTGAAATATTGTGTAGCCTTATTTATTTTAGTACTAAAATCATAGTATTTCATTTAAAAATTGTATTTATACATTTCCAGGGTCAAATTATCCCCAGAAGCATAATAATATTATGCTTTAGAAATCACTGAATGCATTTAGAATTTTCTGTTTTTTACAGGATATTTGATTTTTTTATTCATTCCCCAATATAGTCAATAGCAAAAAATGTTAAATTGAATTGAATGGATCTCTGAACACTATTTTTCTAGTGTTTCTGTTATCTATTTTCTTATAATTTCCTAAGCAAAAGGTACTTTGTGAAGCACTGTTCTAGGTATTTTACATAGCAGTTACTGACATTAATTTTTGAATAAATGTATGAGATTTAGATATCATATATATATGGAAGTACTCTTTTAAATACCAAGAAATTAAAACACAAATTAAAAAAAAATTCTAAGCAATATCCTAAGCTAGAAAATGGCATAACCAGAATGCAGACTGAGTACCTCTGACTACAGAGACCAAACTCAAAATGACTACACTATGATTTATCGTATGTGACTTAAATTCTAATTTAATGTGCCTGGCTGGTAGTACAATGAATAAGGCACTGGCCTGAGAACCCAAATGTCGCTGGTTCGATTCCCCAGCCAGGACACATAACCAGGTTGCAAGTCAGGTCTCCAACCAGATCCATAGCTGGAGGCAGGTGAAAGGCAACCATACATTGATGTCTTGCCCTCTATGCCTCTCTCCCTCCCCTTCTCTCTAAAAATTATGAATACAATCTTTAAAAATTCTAATTTAATGAATATAATAACATTCTTAATGATTGATGAGTCTAATGGGTGAAACCTATATACATTAAAATTATATTTCCTTGGAAAAATAACTTTTTAAAAGCATGTACATAGTGGTGATGGTATTTCTTCTTCAGACACTGACTATAGTCAATATACCAGCTAATGACAAGAGTATATCCTGAGAAATGAATTGTTAGGTGATTTTGTTGTGCAAACATCATAGAGTGAAGTTACACAAGCCTAGAGGATATAGTCTACTGCACACCTAGGCTACACAGTGTAGCCTATTGTTCCTGAACTGTAAACCTGTATGTATTACTCTACAAAACAACATGACGTTAGTGCAAGGGAAAATTATGAAATCCAGAGATACAGTAAACACTAGATATATGAGCCTACAGCTGATATAACCTGCCATATGTTTTACAGGAAACTTCTTTTAGTAAGTAGAAACAGTACCTTCCAAAATAAAAATCAAAAGTATAGTAAAGCAATACATAAGCCAATGGCTTAGTCATTTATTATCATTATTAAGCATTACATACTGTACATAGTTGTATGTGCCTCTCCTGCAATGGACAGCACAGTGAGTTTGTTAATAACAACACTGCCACAAGCACAGAATAACATCCTGCGCTGTGACATTATGGCAGCTATGGCATTACGAGGCAATAGGAAGGAACTTATCAGCTCCATTATACTCATATGGGATGGCCCTCAGGTATGTGACCTGTCACTAACTAAAACATCATTATGTGGCATATAACTAATAAAACCTATTATTAAGAAAATTATTTTTGAATCATTTAGTATTTTTTAATGGAAATACAAGATGCCCTTTTATCTCACATATAATAGAGTGATAATTTTACTGTTAAAGTTAAAATATGATGGTAAAGTGAGTTTACATTTCATACACCACTACACAGGCAAAACAATTATAATATATAATATAAAAAATATAAATAAAATAACCAAATACCAGACAGACATCTTGATAAGAAGAGATAGAACAAAAATACCAATGTCAAAAGGGTTGAATGAGCTCTGATAAGTGCAGAGGTGGGTAGGGAGAATCAGGAGTTTTTCCTGCGTGGAAAAGAAGCACGGACAGGCAATTCTCCAGTCAAGATGCAACACCTGACCCAGGCTCACAGATTGCAACCGACAGCCAGATATAGGTCTCCTATCCTAAAGAATGAAGGTTGAAAAAACTGACAAATGCTGCCTGGATCAACTGCAAGTGCCAAGATTAGAAACAAGTAGAAAGGTATCCCATGCCTGTTTAGTGTCTGATTCATCGTATTATCCCATAGGCAGTAACTCCAAACACAGAATGCTAGATTTTATATTGATGAGGGAAAACTGCATCAATCAAAAAACAACTTTTCATCAGATTAAAATAAGTCTCTTTACCATTCCAACAAATATTGCTCAAAGCTATATTAAATAATTTCAAACACGTAAATAATTTATCAAATCACATTTAAAGGTAGCATGAAGTTTTGAAAGGAAAGGAAATAATACATCTTCCCATTAATACAGAAATAGATTAGAAATTGTAATATGAAATATACTTCACTAGTCATAAAATATTTTTCAAAAAGTGTCTCTGTAAGTCTCCAACTGTAGAAAAATGGTAAATTGAAGATAGTAAGAGGACACAGCCAGTATACTGAGGAAAAATTGAGGTATACAACATGAATGAACTCTCAAGGACCATGGAAAATACACTGAAAATCCCCAACTTTCACATAATGAGTTAAATAAAGAGAGAAAATATGAAAACACAGGAAAAACTGTATTTGAATAAATAATTTTGATGCTTCCAAAATTAGGGAAGGACATTATGTGACTGCTAATAAACTGTGTACTGCTTAGTAATAAAGATAATAAATAAATAAACCTATTCCTAGAGACATTATAATGAAAACATCATACATTAAGGATGAAAAAAGTATAACAGCTACTACTGGAAAGACATCTTAACAATAAAGAACTGACTAACTGACAATGGATTTTTTATTCATAATAATACCTGCCAAAAGAAAATCAGGCAATATCTTCACATAGCTGAAAGAAAATAACCCTAACATATAATTTTATATCCAATCATAATATTTTTCAAGAGTAAGCACAATAAAAGTGTTTTGCTGCTCTAGACATACAGAATAACAGGAGATTTGACCACCCATAGAACCTGACTAAAAGATTCAGTAAAAGTAAAATAATAAGGGAAAGAATATGATAAAAGAGACTCCAACAAGAACAGAATTGACATAATGTAGCAATTTAAGACAAACACCTTTATCTTTAAAATTTTTAAATGTATGTAATAACTAAACAGGAGAACAGTTTTTATATGATTATTTTAAGGTTGCCATGGAGAAGAAGGATAAAAGGACTTAATCAATGAATTTTCATAGAAAAAGTCACTGCTAACAAAATATCCTAAAGATGTGAAGGAAATCACTAAAATAATATTAGTATAACTCAAAGTTTCAAAATCTGCAGAAAGCAAACAACCAACAAACGAATACCTGGAAAAGAAATAGTATCAATAGTACACTTGCACGGTTGCATTGTGAAGAAAACACAATGAAACCATAAGAACCTTCTAGTTTTGACTTTGGGACATATTATATAGTATCAAACTTGCCCTTTCTCTATTAAAAAAACTAGGAAACTGACAACATATTTGAAACAGTACTTTTTAAATATTATGCAAAAGGCTAAGATGTTTAGAGGAATATATGACTAGGAATATATGCATATTTCTGGCTCCAAAAATGAGGTATAATCTAACTAAAGAATGACTATTGCTGACTAAAAAGCCAGAGATCTGAGTTTGTGGAAGCTAGAGGAGATGAGATGTCCAGGTTATAACTACCCAAAACTACCCAAAAATAGGCATCTACACAAAGAGAGCAACAAACTAATCTTCTCAAATCCCTTGGCTCTTTAGTTGACTATTAAACTAGAATGCATAGGGGGAATCTGCTCAAAACCAGACAAGGAGCAGCTACTGGAATATCTTAATTTACTATTACTGCATAATACATTACTACATACTTAGCAACTGAAAATAATCATTATCTTACAATTTCTGTGAATTATCTTGGCTGATAAGACTGGATTCAACTTTCAGTTGAGAGCCATACCTTTATTTTTTATCTTGGATCAGGGTTTTCAAAACCCATTATAGTTGACAGAATTCACTTATTTGTGACTGTATGACAGAAGTCCCTGTTTTCCTTGCACTCAGCAGCGAACCATTCTAAGCTCTTAGGGAACACACACAGTTCCCGACAAACTTGTTACCACAGGCAGGTCACAGCATGGATGTTTATTTTATTCCCCACCAGAGAGAGCATGTCTCTATGACTTCCTCTTCTGTGACTAGCTAAAGATTGATTTTTTTTTTTTTTAATTTAAAGATTTTATTTATTATTTTTAGAGAGAAGGGTAGGGAGAGAGGGAGAGAGACATCACTGTATGGTTGCCTTTCACCTGCTCCCAGCTACAGATCTGGCTGGAGACCTGGTTTGCAACCTGGTTATGTGCCCTGGTTGGGAATCTAACCAGCAGCAACCTTTGGGTTCACAGGTGGGCGCATTATCCACTGTACCACCAGCCAGGAAGACTACATTTTAAAGACTTGCATTCATGTTGCCTATTTGGCAATCTCAATTCTTAGGGTCAAAAAAACTTGGAATTTTATTAACATCTGCAAAATTTCATCATAGCATTACCTAGATTTCTATTTGATTGACTAGCTGAATGTGTTCATGTGACAGGGCCTGAAATCTTGTGGGTTCATTTTAGAATGCCACCTGCCATTTGGAGAAGGAAGACCAAACACCCTGAACCCAGCCAAGCAGAAAGGAGAAAATTGAAAACCAGGATTTTCCAAAGAGACTAAAAGAAAAGCTGTACCTTTGAGGTAGGATTAAATTAGCCCTAGAGGAAGGCTATTCTACATCTACCATAAAAATATATGTGAAAAACAAGGCTCAGGAGAATCAAACTGATTGAAATTAAAAAACAAACAAACAAAATCTCAACACTACTTAAAGGAGTACAAAATGATCTAGGCATTCAACAATATAACATCCATACTCTCTATTATCTAGTTAAAGAAAATCCTAAGGAATTCATAAATATTCTAAATCAACAAGTGAATTTTTAAAATTCACAGTGCAATATACAATAATCACTTGCAAGTCTATATTTCAGCAATCAACAATTAAAAATGTAGTCAAAATACAATTTACAATACTAACAAAATGTGAGTTTCTTAGGCTAAAATTCCATATATAAATGTACACATATATGAAAAACTTCATAATATTGCTGACACATGCCCACTATAAAGTTCAATTTTCTTTCTTTCTTTTCCTTTTTTTTTAAAGGTTTTATTCATTACTTTTAGAGAGAAGAGCAGGGAGGGAGGAAGAAAGGGAAAGAAACATGAATGTATGTTTGCCTTTCAACTGCCTCCAGCTATGGACCTGGTTGGAGATCTGGCTTGCAACGTGGTTATGTGCCTTGGCTGGGAATCAAACCAGTGACCTTTGGGTTTGCAGGCTGGCACCAATCCACTCTGAGCCATCAGCCAGGGCATAAAGTTCAATTTTCTTTGTTCCCTTTCTATACTGTGTGGAATTTCACACTTAATGAATAGGAAGTTGTTTTCACCTTATTGAGAATGGCTATCTACATACTTATTTAAAATTATTCTGCATGGGAGATTTTTCTCTTTTCTCACAGTTATTAACTTATTTAATTATATATTTTGCCATATGGACTCATAATTATGTGTTTAATACCTGGGATCATAACTCAATCCTCTTACTCGGGTCACAACCCCACCCCACCCCACCCCCCAGTTTTGGCTCTTTCAGATATCAGATGGCTCTTACCATGTGCATTTTTTTTTATCACTTCATTACTTTTTTGCTCTATTGGATACTCCAGCTTCATCTTGTGTATTTACTGTCCCAGTTCTATAATGACTATTACCTCTGGTCCCAGTTCCTCTTGTTGGGACCAAGATCAGGGCACCAGATATGCCTTTACCAGTAGGTTTTATTGCCTCTAGGCCCTCAGCTGATAGAGGATGAAATATATGTGTGTATACTAATCCATATATATGTACACACACACACACTCTCACACACATACAACCCAGGCATATACACATACCTCTAAATTATTCTCCATTTAACATGTATACAAATTAAGCTAAAGTTATATTTTATACTGGTATCTCCAACTCTAATCCATTATCATAGGGATCATTCAAGCTAGCATCCTCCTCTTACTTATTATATAATCTCCCACTTCAAAAGTGAGAAAACTATTCTAAACATTCTCCCAAAGTATGTAAATTAAAAATATTCATATTTATATTTTCTGGTACTCAGCATCCCTGGAAACTGGCTGTGAGCATCCTGTGCAGGTGACCAGGTGCACCAACATGGTAGGCTGGTCCCAGCTACAGAGTCTGTTTTAGCCTTCCCTTGACTGTGAACTATTGACGTTTAACCATATCAATAAAATCCCCTCATGCCTTTGGCTCATGCGCTCCACCAGATTCCCAATAAAGGCACCTAACCACTTGTCCTCACTCTCAGCTCCCCCGCTGCCCGGTTGTCCTTGTTCACTGGCCGCTCTTCCTATGTGCCTTCCTGGTGGCATACCATGCCTTCATCATCCAGAAAGCGTCAATATAATTAATCCGCTAATTTAATTTGCCTCTGCAATTTCTGTTTTGGAATGATTCTTACAGATTTCCCATGGGGACTCACTCCATATATACAACACACCTGGTTCCCACAATTTAAATTTATTCTCCATAGTTCAAATCCATAATAAATATGCAGCAGTATCAGACTTGTTAACCTGTATCACCTTGGGAAACAACAATATTGACCAGAGGATGATTTGTACATGTAGTGTGTATTGTCCTTAGTATTGTAGAATCCATTCTTTTCCAAGTCACTTAGATCAGCACATCCCACAGTTTTTTTGGTGAGATCACAACATGCATTTGTAATGCTTTTCTAGCTTCTCATCAGAGGCTTGCATTCCTTCCTGGGACCACTAGAACTTCTCTCTTTTTTTTTTTTTTTTTTATTTGCATACATTACATTTCAACTTTGTTATATAAAGTTCTATACAATTTAATGTCTTATGTAGACTATTACTACATTATACACAATTGTTTCAATTTCTAGAAGTCCCCTGTGCTTCACTCATTCATGACATCCCATTTCTATTCAAAACCCTGGCAAACACCCATCAAAATGTTTTGTATTTGCCATTATGCTACATCATTGGAATCTGTGTAGCATAGTGTGTAACTGGGTTTTTTGTTTGTTTTTATTTTTTTAAAAGAGTCCATTCATCATCCTTAGAGAGAGGGGAAGGGACAGAAGCAGGGAGGAGACAGACATCAGTGCATGGTTGCCTTTCACCTGCCTCCAGCTAAGGACCTGTTTGGAGACCTGGCTTGCAACCTGGTTATGTGCCCTGGCTGGGAATTGAACCAGCAACCTCTGGGTTCTCAGGCCAGTGCCTTATCCACTATGCCACCAGCCAGGGCAGTGTGTAACTTTTTAAGACTGGCTTTTTCACTTAGCAATGTACATATAAGGTCCCTCTGTGTCCTTTTGTGGTTTGATAGTTCATTTCTTTTTATTGCTGAATAATATTTCATTGATGGTGTACCACAGATTGTTTATGCATGAGGGATCTCTTAGGTGCTTCCAGCTTGGATGAATAAAAACTACTATAAACATGTACATGCAGATTTTTGTGTGGACATAAATTTCAAATCACTTGGGGTCACAATTGCTAGGTCATACCATAAGACTACATTTAGCTTTGTAAAAAGCTGCCACAGTGTCTTCCACAGTGTCTGCATCATTTTGCATCTCCACCAGTAATGAGTATCTGCTGTCCCACAGTGTTTGATATTGTTCTGGATTTTAGTCGTTCTAATATGCATGTTGTGATATCTTGTTTAATAAGCCTAATAACAAGTAATTTTCAGCATTTAAAAAATTTTTTCAACCCTGGCTGGTGGCTCAGTGGAAAGGTGCTGGCCTGTGAACCCCAAGGTCGCTGGTTTGATTCCCAGCCAGGGCACATAACCAAGTTGCAAGCCAAGACTCCAGCCAGGTCTATAGCTGAAAGGCAACCATACATTGATGTTTCTCTCCCGCTCAGCATCCTTCTCTTACCCTCTCTCTAAAAATAATAAATAAAATCTTCAAAAAATATTTTTTCAGCATTTTCATGTACGCATTTCCCATATGTACATCTTCTTAGGTGAAGCCTCTTCAGGATGATTGTCCTTTTTTAAAATTGTGTTGTTTTTCTTATTGTTGAATATTCTACTTTAGATATAAACCATTTATGAAATATGTGTTTGCACAGGTTTTGTTCTAGTTTCTGGCTTGTCTTTTCAATATCATAACAATGTTTTTCACAGAGTAGAAGTTTTTAATTTTCATAAAGCCTAACATCATGTTTTTCTTTCATGGACCATGCTTTTGGAAATTCATTGCCAAACCCATAATCACTTAGACTTTTTTCCCTATGTGCACTTGTAAAAGTTTCATAACCCATTTTTATCTAGGTATTATCCACTATTAGTTAATTTTTGAAAGGTATAACATCTGTTTACATTCATATTCAAATTTTGGCATATTTTTCAACACCACTCACTGAAATTTAATCTGCTCCTTTATCAAAAGCAGTTGATTTATACTAATGTGGACATATTTTAGGGAATCTCTGTCCGTCTTATTTTCTTGACAAATGTTTCTACCATTTTGCTATATCCATCTACACTGTTGATTACTATAGCTCTATTAAGTCTTAAAGTTAGGTAGTATTAGTCTTTTAATTTTGTTATTCAGTATAATGTTGACTATTGAGTCTTTTTCTTTTGCATATAACCAATGAATCTATATTCACAAAATATTTGCTGGGATTTTTATTAGGATTGCATTTAAATTTTAGATCAGATTGAGAAGAATTGACATCTTAAAGATATCACATTTTATAATCCATGCCTACAAAGTATCTCTCCAATTATCTACATCTTTAATTTCTTTCATCTAAGTTTTGTAGATTTCTGCATAGTAATTGTTTACCTATTTTGTTAGATTTACCCCATATATCCAAATGATTCATTTTTCTAGTGATATTTTACTTGTATTTTTATTTCAAATTCAATTACAAATTACTATTACATAGAAAAGAAATACATTATCTTTGTGTCCTATGACCTTGTTATAATTGTTTATTAATTGTATAATTTTTTGAAAATTATTTGAGATTTTCATACAGAAAATTGTATTTTGTTAGAAAAAGAATAGGTTTGGATAGTTTCATTTCTTCTTTGCAATTTTACCATTTTTAATTGAATTTTATTGTCTTATACTAACTAGGACTTCTGGCTTTGACAATGTTGAATACAAACTATAAAAGGGAACATCCTTGGGTCTTTCCAATCTTAGGGGTTGGAGTCTAGTTTATTAACATTAAATGTGATCATAGCTGTAGTTTCTTTTTCTTGGTTTTTCCCTCTATTTGTTTCTTTTAACTAGACTTTATTTTTTGAGTTCAGGGTTTACAATGAAGTTGAACAGAACACACAAAATTCTTAAACATGCCTTGTAACCCTTCTGCCATTCTCCCAACACAAAAACACAGACTCCCCACCAGCGTCATCCCACACAAGAGTGGTTTACTTGTTACAACCCATGAATCTACTTGATACATCTTTATAACCTAAAGTTCACAATTTGCATTAGGGTTTAATCTTGGTGTGTATTCTATATATGTGGATGAATGTATCTACCATTATGTAGCATTGTGGTATTCATGTCATAATTTCACTGCTCTGAAGTATTCTGTGCTGCACCTACTGTTTCCTCACCTCTCCTCTTAGTTGACAACCACTAAGTTTTTTACTATTTCCATATTTTGCCTCTTCCAGAGTTTCCCATAGTTATAATCATATATCATATAGTCCTTCCAGATTAATTTCTTTTACTTACTATTAAATATTTAAGTTTTATCCTTATTTTTTCATGCCTCAACAGCTTATTTCTTTTTGTTTTAGCACAGATTAATATTAAATTTTCTAAATGTACTACAGGGTATTTATTCACCAACAGAAAGACATTTTGGTTGCCTCCAAATGTTGGCAGTTATGAATAAAACTGCTATAAGCATCTGCATGAAGATTTTTGGGTGGCCATAAATTTTCAGCTCCTTTAAGTAGTAAATACTAACTCTTGAATCATATGGTAAAAGTATATCTAGTTTTGTATGGAACTGCCTGTCTCCCAAAACAGCTGTACCATTTTGCATTCACAATGAGCATTCCTATTGTTCCACATCCTAATCAGCATTTGGTGGTGTGGGTCAGTGTTTTGGATTTGGGCCATCCTAATCTACATAGAGTGTTATCTCATTATTGTTTTAATGTACGTTTTTTTGTACATGTTCTTTATCAAGTTGAGAAAGTTCCCTCTATTTCTATTTTCTGAAACTTATTGGGCTGTCTACTACAATGCCAAAAATATCAATAGCAGATGTATCTGCAGCTGGAGCAAGATAGTCATAACATGTGGTATGGTCACACTTGGCAATGAGAAAGAACTTCAGAGTTTGCATTTACTCTGTTTTTTGTTTTTGTTTTTGTTTTTGTTTTCTTGTTTACTTAGCAAGACAGGAAACCTGTAGTCCCCCCTGATGTAAAACATATACAGTAAAAACATGGAATTGAGAAGGCCAAAGCTGATATTTTTGAATATTGCTTCAACTCATTATTTTCAATTTTAAGCCATATTACTTGGCACTCATTCCATCAGCTAATAATGAATAATGTTGGCTATAGAAAATATCAATGACAATTTCTATTTAAGCCATCTTTTTTATTCATTAAAAAAATCCCAGGATTGACAAAGAAATGGGAATTTTTATGAAACACATTTAAAATTATAATATGTCTTAAAAAAGAAATAGAAAATATTTTGTTTTCTAAAGATGCATATCACATTTGGAATGCAAAAAATATATACAAAGCATATGCTTATTTTACCCTTCATGCTGCCCCATGACAAAAATTCGAAGTATTTTTAATTTAAGCTAGTATAACTTTAAGTAAAACCATGGGAAGACAAGCCAATGCACACATACACATTAGGAAACAAAAAGCAGCACAATTTTTTATTAAGTCAGTAACACTTCAAAATAAATTTTTTGAAGAATAATTATATTGAAAACTAATAGGTATTTGATATCAGCAAGTCCTTTCATCAACTGCTGAAAAAAATCCTGTTTTCTCTCAGAGAACATTTTAAAACATTTTAAGAGAAAACTATTATGAACATTAAAATAAATTATGGAAGACCTATAAGTAAATTTTTACAGCATTTGACTAAAGAAAATTAAACTGAGACACAGAAAGCATAAAAGCTACTAAAGACACAGTGAGGAGAATTGCTGAGGTCTAAATTTGGGAGAAAAACTGAGCTAAAATCAGTACACTCCACTGCCTCATGCCATTCTTTTCACACTTATATTCTTAGAGAATAAAATAATAGTAGTAGTAGTAAATTCTAGTGTAAAACAAGAGTTCATAAAACAAGAGACCACAGCAGTGAACAATGCCTATTTATACATAATAATTTAAGCACTATTGATTTAGAGCCCACCACCCAACCTAAATACAATATGGGCATTTTGGAGGATGGAGCAGGAAAGATACTGCAAACACTGTTGGGATAACAGGTAATTGGGAGATAGTTTAATTAAATTCTTGCTTCTTTTAATGACTGGAAATAAAAAGAAGACATCTAAATTTGATTAATACAAGAATTGGTGTTTAAAGAAAAAAATATTTATAAGCATAATGATCAATACCAGAGATGAATGAAAGATATCTAGGTTACCATTGGCAATGATAGGCTATCAGATTTTTTGTTAACATTGGTGTTTATATACATATATACATATATAATAGATTATATTTATCTATGTTTATCATTTATATATATATAATTTTATTTATTATTTTAAAGATTTTATTTATTCATTAGAGAGAGGGGAAGGGAGAGAGGCATAGAGGGAGAGAAATATCAATGTATGATTGCCTTTCACCTGCCTCCACCAGCTATGGACATGGCTGGAGACTTGGCTTGCAACCTGGTTATGTTCCCTGGCTGAGAACTGAACCAGCAACCTTTGGGTTCTCAGGCCAGTGCCTTATTCACTGTGCCACCAGCCAGAGCGACATTGGCAGGGGTTTTTTTGTTTGTTTTATTCTTTTTATTAAGATTTCATTTATTATTTCCAGAGAGAGGGGAAGGGAGAGAGACAGAGAAGGAGAGAAACATTCATGTATGGTTGCCTTTCACCTGCCTCCAGCTATGGACCTGGCTGGAGACCTGGCTTGCAACCTGATTATGTGCCCTGGCTGGGAATCAAACCAATGACCTTTGGGTTCTCAGGCCAGTGCCTTATCCACTGAGCCAACAGCCAGAGTGTATTGGCATTTTTTTTTTATCCGCTTCCAAATTATTGTACTTTTTACAACAATAAAAAGGTAAATAGTTTGGTCAAGATTATCAGTATGTTTACTGAAAAAAGGAAACTGTTAGAGGGAAACTGAAAACAAGCCCCAACTCTAAAAAAGAAAGACTAGGTGAGATTTATACATTTTCCATCACCTTTATTTCCTATTTTCTATTCCCTCACCCCCCAAATTTAGTAATACTTCTGGAAATTGGTGAAGGGCCTAATTTACTTGAAGTCAGTTGACTTCAGTCCAAGAAAACACACACACACACACACACACACACATACACACACACAATGGGCTCTACATGAAATCTAGTAAGAAAAATGTAAATAAAACACTGTCCCAGGACACTATGGGGGACACTTTATTTAAGGAGCATGCAGTAATGTACTTTCATACAAGTACCAATAAAATATTTCTACCACTGAATAAGAGAACTTTAACTTCCAAAGAACTACATGCCATTGCCAAGGAAAGAACGCTGGGAAGCATTCTACAATTTATTTAGGTGTAGTTGTCTACTTTCTAATATGTGATCCCTATACAATTTCATATAGATATACCTATGGCCCATATGATCTTTTTACTTACATAGAAATAAAATGTAAGAACTGTGGGAGAGGGGACAGGGAGGGTGGTTCAGGGGAGAGCAATTGAGGGAAAATGAAACAATTGTATTACAATAATAAAAAATAATATGAATATTAATTAGATTACAACCTCTATGAAACAGAAATTTTTATCTGTTTTCACAGATGTGATGCTAATTACAAAACAGGTCCTAGCAATGCAAGTGCTCAATAAATAGTTATTCTCCCCAAATAGGGGGGAGATTAAAATGACACCTAAAATCAAAGTCACCGATAAGGTCATGCTTGCTTCAGAATGGATTTTCATGGAGTAAGAAATATTGTCCACCTTAGAGAAGCACTGTTTTGTGGGGTTCCTGTTCTCTTTTTGGTTGATTTCTAGCATAAGTTTTCATAGAGCAATCTACACTTCATTGTCCTATCACATTGGGATGACCTCAACTACAGTTATTTTTTTGTGTGTATGGTGTTTTGTTTTGGTTTGGTTTTTTATTTTGTTTGTTTGTTTTTGTTTTTTGGTAATATGTTTTCAAAATAATTCTTTCTATCCCTGCTATATTCCATGATGCTTCCTCCAAAAGAAAATCTAAAAAATTTCTTCTTTTAAGTAAGAGGCTGCACAAAATTATAGCCCTTGTGTTTTGCTCCTAAATTGAAAACAGCCTCACATCCTTAGGTTTTTCTAGGAAATAATGCCTGTGCCTCACCCTTCTAGGGAACTTACGTCAAATTATTCTAATGATTAGCATGATTTGTTTATTCTTGTTTGGTTAAAAATAGCATTATGAATCCTGACACCTCCCTCCCTCTATAGCTTCTAGGATCCCTATTTATCTCCGGTGACATTTCACAATGTTATGCTACTTTGAATTTTCTTTTTACCCCTTTCTTTTGCTTGGCATTTTGTAAACTCAAAGGCAAAAATACCCTTCAATTTTAGAAAATTTTCCTTAATTTTATTGGGTAATACTTCTCCCTCTCCTTTGTTCTTTTCTTTTAATGTGATTCCTATTGTTCAGATACTGAATTCATAGAACTAATGCTCCAACCTGCTTTCTTGTTACTTCTTTCTCTTTTCTGTTATTAAAGTTTTGCTTTGTGAGAACTTTTAAAAAATATCTCTGCTGAAATATCTAGTGAGTTTTTCATTTCTGTTTTCACATTTTTAGTTTTCTACAGCTCTATGGTCTTCTGAATATTCCTTCTTATAACACCTATTTAGATTTCATGGATGAAATATCCTTTGAGGACATTATGATGTGTTTAATATATTTTCTCTTGCTCCTTCCATTTTTATTTTCTTCCTGATATCATTTTCTTCTCTTTGTTTTTGGTCTTTGTCTCATGTTGGTGTTAATCAGGAACCTGGGGTTCACTAGACCATTCATTCTTAAAAATGAGGAATTAATCAGTCATATTTAGTTTCATTGTATAGAGAGTCTTGCTGAGTGATGGGCTTTCTCCAAAAAACGGACTAAGCCATTATACTGGGTATAAACAGGTTCTTTTCATTTTAGAAAAAAAAAAAATTCACCTTTAGTCTGGAACAGAAAAGCTCTGCACCAAGTATTTATGAAGTAGAAAAAGTATATTCATGAATGCCATCATCCAATGTGCATATTTTCTCTAATCCCCATTTCCACTATAGATGTACATTAAGATCATCTAAGTTAATTCCTCTAGACTAGATAATAAACTTAGTCACACTGAAGTTTAGTTGTCTATTTATGTGGATGAAGAAGAGTATTTATGCATCTAAGAGTCATATATAGACAGTCAACACTGTTTTCAACCCCACTCATATCCTTATTTTTAGAATTATTTGTGTTTCCTCTCTTAGAATTGTCTAGGATCATAGGTCTAACCATGCAGGATTAAGTCCATACTTCTCCTGTCTCCTAAATAAGAATATAATAGTCTATTTACATTCTACATCAGTTTTTTCTCTTTTTTTCTTTATTGTTGCTCTATTACAGTTGTCCCATTTTTTCTCTGTTGTTCTCTTCTGTCCTGCCCAACTCACCCCTTCTGAAAATTGTATTGCCAAATTTATTTGTGTTGTTGTGATTTTATTAAATTTATTGTTGCTAAGTTTTTACTCAACTATCATTTTACCAGGGTTTCTAGGAGATAAGGTAACAACACTATGTGTTTAATACACCATTCTTGAATAGATGTCTTGTCATTTCAATACAACCAAAAAAAAAAAAACTGTTAAAATCAATTACCATGTATTGAGTATCTGTATTATTTTATGTACTATAAAATGTAATCTTTCGATATATTATTTAATTTGACCTTCTTAAACCCTGAAAATAACCATTCTAGTACAATTTGACATGAGGAAACCATGGATAATATAGAATTAAACACAAGGGCTAACTCAAGTGTTTTCTAATATTAACAGATGCTTCCCAAGAAATATATAACCTCTAACCTAAAACTCTTTCCAACTTAAAATGGGATAGGATCTATTTTATATTAAAAACATGTTGTTAGGCCCTGGCTGGTGACTCAGTGGATAAGTGCCGACCTGCAAACCCAAAGGTCTCTGGTACGATTCCCAGCCAGAGCACATAACTAGGTTGCAAGCCAGGTCACCAGCCATGTCTGTAGCTGGAGACAACCATGCATTGATGTTTCTCTCCCTTTCTTCCTCTCTTCCTACCCTTCTCTCTAAAAAATGACTAAAAAAAATTTTTTTAAACATGTCTTTAAAAAGCTAGGATTATATGTTTCCATGGAAATTACAGGCAAAATAGATTAAAGTTAAACACCAAAGACAACTGGGGAGGTCTTCCTAAACAGGATATTATTTAGGAAAGACTGTGAAAAGAATAAGACTGCCTTCCAATTAAGGATAGGCCTAAATTGGCTTTCAAAATCTATATCATTCCCTAGCCAGGGCACATAACCAGGTTGCAAGCCAGGTTTCCAGTCAGATCTGTGGCTGGAGGCGGGTGAAACACAACCGTACATTGAAAAAAAAAAATCTATATCAAATATTTCTATTAACGCACCTCCCAAACTGTAATCAGTTTCTTATCATCTGAGCATTCCCAATACTATCTTATATTTTCCAATTCATCAGTTTAAATTTGCATTGTCTTTCAAAATCATTAATACATTGTACAGTGTATACCTAAATAATGGCCAAATGTTTAAATATCAAAGTCTTAAGCTGTCATATTTGGGGGTCCTTATTATACAAAAGAATTTGACATTGGGCTTTAAAAAACTTTATATGCAGAACTAAACTTAATATTTATCACCAGTATAATCGTCCATCACTTTAAAATACTGTTAAAGGTGTTATTCTCTCTGGAAGTAGGAAATTAGAAAAAGTTTGTTTTCAGAGCATTCTTGGAAACAATAAATATTCTGGATGTTTTAAGTTCATAAATCTGTAAGGTAGGTAATAACAATATTTGAAAGTAAAAATATAAAACTAAATAACAACACTTTCTTAGTCAACTCTAACATTTCCACCATAAGCAACTGCAGAACTACAGACTGAAATTAATTAATCAGTTCAGATGCAGAAGATTAAACATCTAACATGGACCAGGTTGTCTTTCTAAGGTCAATATGTCATCATAGCTAAAATAATAAAAATAGGAAAGCTCAAACTAGAATCAACCTACAAGATATTTTCTTTTACTTTTGTGGGCATTGTGGCAATTAGATTTATACATGAGGTGTACTTGGCTATATTTGATATATATTTTATTTTTATTTATTTTTTATTTAATATTTTAATATACATATGTGATATGCAAATGTTAAAATATATTATAATCATTTTATTTATTGATTCATTTTAGGGAGAGGAAGGGAGAAATAGACAGAGAGATCAGACAAAAGAGGAAGAAGGAGAGAGAGAGAGAGATCAATTTGTTGTTCCAATTATTTATGCATTCATTGGTTACTTCTTGTATGTGCTCTGACTGGAGATCAAACTCACAACCTTGACATATTGAAATGACACTCTATCCAACTGAAATTCCTGGCTAAGACCTTATTATAATCACTTTTATATATAACAGTTTTATTGTATTTATTAAGTGCTGAAGAAATAGATCACTACCAGTTAAAGATAAACACTTAAATAAGCTCTATTCAAGATATAAGATTCTTGTGCTCATGTGAAGGTAGATATTACCACCTAAAGAATATTGCTTTAGGCAGGTCAGTACTTTCATCATTGTTTTCCAAATTATAGTAACAAAAATGTATGCAATGGTATTTACCAAAATTAGATACATGAACACATATGAACATACGTACACATAATAAGAAAACATTTTTAAAATCAGGAATTTTCACTATAAAAGATTTACTACATATACTTTTCCATCCAATAAAAAATATACACCATCTTTGTGAATTAAATTTGGTGGGTAGCACATTTTCATAGTTCATCGAGTCCACAAATGAGTCTTATATAAGCAAATAACCATGTCAATCTATTTATGTCCGCAAAAGCAATATTTCTGAAGAACTGTCTGCATGAAGGAAATTCATGGTAGCAAGAAATAAGAACTAGTTTTTGTTTACAAGTCTGTAAAACTGGAAAAAAGTCAGACATGGCAGACAATTTGAAATGAAATAGAAATCTGTCTTTACACATGTTAAGCCTGAAGTAATATAAAGACATCTTGTTTGAAATGAACTGGAAAGAGAATGATGCTAGTTAAAATAATAGGGTTGATGTTGAGCTATTGGAAAGTCTGGCATGCAATATAGAGATGGGGTAGAGCAGATGAGTTCACTTCAGTAGCTATTAGTTCTTTTACTTAGAGGATTTAAAACACTTTTGTCTTTTATAGAGAACCAGCAAGTTGGTCTGTATGAAAGAGATTTCAGTGATATTTAAAGCTAAATTTAATGAGATAACAGAATTTCTGTACTAGCTCCTATGAACTATGACTAGTTGGTGGAAGGGTGTCTTGGAATTTGAGGAAAAGCAGAATGATGTGAAGATGGAAGTGTGCCTGAGCCAAATGTTGGCATTTAACATCCCAAAATGAATGAGGGCAAGAGAGAAATTCATTGTGATTCAGTGATCCAAGAAACTTCTAAAATGGTGGTGTTATGGGACCAAAGTGAAGTTCTATCTTCTGTGTCCTGTTGTATTTCTCCTCCAGTGTGTCTGAAAATCCAATTAAAGCCAGTTTCCTATAAGAACTGTGCATAATTGTGTTTGGTGGATGAATTAAGGAAGAACTGTACTCACGCAGAGTTAAAGCCTAAAGACATCAGCTTCAAGAATAAAGATTAGAAAACATTGTTCAGGTTCTTAAATTGTCTCAGAGGAGGAATTCACTGTTAAGAATCCCTTTAAAACCCTTGAAAAAATTGTGTAGATAGGTTGACTATCTTTTAAAACAGGGAAAAAGAATGATGTTAATTAATGTGTTATAAATGTGGGAATATGCCCCCCTTTGGGGTCCTTTAAGGATCACTCCAACGTAGCTGCAGAAATTACACCAGGAGAGATATATGAAATAATTTATTATACTCACAGGTATTAGAGAGGTGGGGCATGGCATGACCAGAGGACCATACAAAGCCATTAAAGTTTGAAGTTTGGTCACACAAGACAGGGATGGAACAGAGCAAGGAGTCACTGACAAGTGCCTTTATTGAAGGTCATGGGTGCAATACCTTCTGGCAGGTGGGAAACTTTTTGTTTGTTTGTTTGTTTTTGTTTTGGTAATTTGAATGTAACTAGGTCAACATAGAAAGGAAATAAGGGGTAAATTAAAGAAGTCATTATGAGGCTTATTGTTTAATTACACACATTGGGGTGGGTACACAGAGATGGGTAATAACTAGGTAAAAGTTCAACATAAAATGGAAGGTGCTGTTGCTCAGGGGGTCATTAAGGCAACAAGTAACAGCTTTTTGTTATAATAATAGTAGCTAATACATATGGAACATTAAGTGCAAGGCATTGCTCTAAGTTCTTTATTTCTATTAGCTCACTTAATCCTCACAGCACTTCTATGAGATAATGCTTTATTATTTATTCCCATTTTATCAACTTGGAAACTAGGCAGGCAGAGGTTCTCTTATATTCATCATATATTGACAAACTCATGTGATGGAGATTTCTATATAATAAATCATTACCCTCATGATTCTAAAGACATAGGGACACAGGACTGCTTAATATACACAGCATATTAATATAAGCAGTTTCACTTATAAATCAGAAATAGCTAGTTGGGGAGGAGAAATTAGGGTTTCTCATCATGAGTTCTCAAATACCAAACAGTGCTCAGAGAAAAGAAAGTTCAAATAAAAAGTTTTAATAAAGTTCTAGGAGCTGACTGTTAATTCAGTTGTGAAAGAAGTTATACAAAAGAGCAAACACAAACATGGACACATTTTAGAATTTGGGCCAAGGAAAATAAATACAACTACAGGGTAAACAGTCACTTCTTATTGCTTGTTGATTGCTTGTTTGGTTGGCTGGTTTGAATAGTCATCTTAGGAGGAAACACATTTTGAAAGCAGAAAGTAAGAAGTCAAATGAAAGGCACATATTTGAAAAGTCTGGAAAAAGAATGAGTAATGGATGGAGCAACTTCCCTGAGGCAGTAATAAAAGGTGGGCTCAAGGGAAAAGGCAGAATGTTTAGCCTGAGAGATAGAAATGCTATATTAACTAGGGAAAATTTTGAAGTAGAGAGGGAAATGATTTCTATGGTAAATAAGAAAGACTCAGGATGAATCTTGCTTCGGTAAAAATTTATGAACACGTAGCTTTGTTCTTAACACTTTTGGCGCTGTACAAGTTGCAAGAAGGACTTCAGAGAAATTGAAGTTTCTTTTATGTCCTTAAAGTGTTTCCCAGATATAATTTTCAATCTACCGGGTAGGTTCAAGAAAAAGAAAGAAAAAAAAAAAAAAAAAAAAGACTCAAAATTGAGTTTATTGTGCTGAAGCCCATGACATGGAACCTAGACTTAATTCCTGACCTAATTGCTGTTTTAGCCTTGTCCAAAAATGTCATCTGAATCAGTCAGTCTGGTTTTTACAAGTAAGGTCATCTGTCACTTGGACCCTACCATCCCCCCAAGGAACCTGAGGCAATCTGCCAGATAAAGTCTCCATCCTTCCCTTAAGGGCAGGTAATCTTGCCTGAAAGCCTGAACAATGTTTTTTTTTTTTTTTTTTTTTTTTTTTTTTTTTTCTCTTTTGCTAATAATTTTCTTATCCCACCCAGTTTGTGCCTTAAAAAGCCTTCCATACTGTACTACTTCTTGGTGTTCCTCTTGCTGGATGGAATGCTTCTAGACTCTTAAATGTGGAAACAAAGGCAATTAGATCTTCAGATTTACTTGATTAAATTTTTGTTCTTCAACATAATGGTGACAGAATCCCAAAAAAAACTTCTGAGGGCGTTTTTAGGGACAAGAAACAAAGGCATGTCTGCCAACACTTTTGAGTTCTCTTTTTCTTGCTCTTTCTAAGGGCCATTGGTGAGTTTCTCTCAGTTTGAAGTGCACTCTCTTTGAACTAATTGGCTTTCCAGTCCAGAGCTGAGTGGGTCAGTTTAGAGCTGGAACTCCATCTCCAACTTGAGTACCTAGCCCTTGGTTCAGTCTGCAATTCACTAGTGTTTAGAAGTTCTTTTCCCAGTTCCAGCCCATAATTTCCATTTATTGAAGTCTGCTGGCTCATTCTACCTTGGGAAATGCTGGAGATGAGCACAGGGCCTTCTATGGAGGATCCACAATGATGTCTAAACTTCAGCCCTAAGTCTTCCTCAGTTTTTGTTTGGAATCAGTTCAGTCTCTACTCTTTGAAGGTCTGCTGGCTCAGTCTTTCCCATTCACTAGTTCTTTGTTACAGCTAATGTCCATAGTTTTGCTAACTTGATTACTGTTGGTTTCTGTTAATGTGCATATGAGGTAAAGGATATTACTAAATAGAAATCTCAGAAGTGAAAAAAACTTAGGTGTTAGTTTGGCTCCCAGAAACCCAAAGACTTTGCTGCAAATATTTAAGAAAATGGCAAAATTTTTCTAAAACCAGCTGAGAATTACAATGGCCAGTATGGGAACATTGTAATTAGACAAGATCGTTAATTTAAGAAGTGCACTTGAGAGCCCTGGCTGGTGACTCAGTAGATAAGCACTGGACTGCAAACTCAAAGGTTGCTGGTTCGATTCCCAGCCAGGGCACATAACCAGGTTGCACGCCTAGTCTCCAGCCAGCTCCATAGCTGTAATATGCAGAAACTTTGAAAAGGCTTCAAAATTCCAAAATAACTTTGTTAAAAGACTCATTACAAATGGCTAATGAAAAATTAAAGGTAAAAGAGGTACCTAAAAGATAATAGGTACCTATTATTGTTTTCATCTTAGTGCTCACATTTTACTCATTCTCTGTCTCATCTGCCTTTCACCTTAAAGAGACTATTAGATAGTTACCTTTTAAAATAAAACTACCTGAAGTTGCAGATGAACTTTCTCAGATTCCCTTCAAACCTTGGTCAAAGACTAACTAACTTAGCCCTAAGACTAAGGGCTACAGTTTAAAACTGTACTAAACATAGACAAGAACTCCTCCCCCCACCCCCCACCCCCAAAAAACAACAACTTAGACTTCTCATTAGGACTTGGGATCCAAGGTTGCCAGACCTTTATAAGCTTGTGCACATGTTGGTCAGATCTGATGAAGTCCCAAAATGGATGCAGGTGAATCTGTGGCTGACTTTAAAGCTCACTTGGAAGCCTTTTTTCTACAGCATTCCAAGTTCTAGAAAATAAATAGAATCACCCAACCTGCTCTAGTGGATTATCTCCTTAGATTAGTAGAAAATAGGATCAGAGGTCACAGTCCTAGCTAAAGTCTTAACTGTAGCTGAGCATTTTGAAAGGACACTGAGGACACTGGAGCAAGATCAGAAACAAAAATCAACCAAGCTATTAATTTTCTAGCTACAGTGACCCCAAGGCCAGAGACCCAAAATAATACCTGGATCTCCAGCATTTCACACACCGGGAGTTCATTTTCAAACTATTGGCCTAGAAATTAATATTTCAATGGATACTGCTAGGATACCGGAAAAGACATTGTCCTCAAAGATATTGTGCAAATTCTTCAACAGCAATTTGAATGTTCTCTTCTCTACCTCCAAAGGGGAGATCCCATGTGGACATCTCCCACAGTTGATGGGCTCTGAGGGGTTCTCCAGGAAACTATTATTAGTAATACCTTAAATAGCCAAGGGGAGATAAAAATTAAAATTAATGAGGAGCTTTGCCAAAGTCTAGCTGATAACCACACCTACACTTTCTACTTTAAACCCCAGTGTTATAGGACAACAGATTTCTCAGAGTGAAAATGTTTTCATAGTGAGTGTATCTAACAAACTTTAGAGAGAATTTGTACCTCAAACAGTTCAAATATCTAAGGCCATTAATAAATAAATAAATAAATAAATAAAGCACTATTGCTTTTTGCCCTGTGATACAGATTATAAAGATTAATATTATAAAGATTTAAATAGATATAATCAAACTCCTCCCTGAATTACCTCACCACCCATAAAGCCTGAGGCCATATAAGGCCTCTCACCAGTACAAGAAGACCTAATTGCCCAGAAGCTAATCATTCCTGAACTAGTTCTTGGAACCTACCAATCTTGCCAGTCCAAAGTAAATGAGTATGGGAATTTGTCTAGGATTTAAGAGTTATTAATAAAATAATTATCCCCCATTTAACAATTGTTCCAAATTCAAACACCTCTCTCTTGTCATAAGTTCTACTAGACGCAAAATGGTTCACTGCTGCGTTGCAGGCCTTTGTTCAGCCTTTTCAGCATTCCTGTAGACCCCAATACCAAGATCTATTTGCCTTCACTAGCAACATCAACAATATACCTGGCTGGTTATGCTGTAAGGGTTCACTGTGGCCTAACCCTTATTTCTCTCAAGTACTTCAAGATTTAAGCACCCTCTAATTCTCCAGGAAATCGACCTTTTCAGAATATGTAGATGACTTCATTCTCTGTTCAGTTACCCAAGAGGAGTCCATGTAAAGTTTCATTTATTTGCTGCAACAATGGGCTAAAACAAGACACAAATTCTCTGAGGAAAAATTACAATTATCTTTAGATACAGTTCATTACCTGGGTCATGATGTAAGTACTAGAGGAATTCAGCCTTCTCCAAAAAGAATTAAGCTAATGCACACATTTCTTAAACTCAACAAAGTGATAGCTTTGTGGATTTCTAGGCTTGGCTGGTTATTTTAGACTATGAACAGATTCCTAATTTTTCTCTATTGACTTCCCCATTTTATGAACTCACTGAAATTTCAGTAAACAGGCCTGTTCCCTATGATAGCATACAGTTTGATTCAGTGAATTGTGCCTATCACAGCTGTCTTAAGGTTATCAGTGCAACTGCAAAGTTAGTGGAAGACTCAGTAGAGTTAATCTTAGAAAATGTCATTTAATTGCAAACTTCACACACTTGTCCAAAGTCTCCTGAACTCTGAATTGACTCAATATTTCTCTGCAAGCAGGCTAACTTCCTATGACATCCTTTTGATTGTGTGACCTAATCTACATTTCAATGCAGCAACATCTTTACTACCATTATCTAACGAAGGTGAGCACCATTGCTGGGAGTTATGAAATTTCATTTTATGACACTGTATCCTTATTTATGAGAAAATATCCCTTTAACCAATACTGACCTAACCTTGTTTGTAGGTGTGACATACGTACTATAGGAATGGAAACGTCAATTTTTCAAGTTGATTAAGCTATACTACCCCATATGAACTATTTGAAAGAGGAAATCTCTCATAAGATACATATGCCCAACAAACAGAGCTTCATTCCTGTACCTGAGTATGCCAGTTATCAAAAAGACAGGCTATATTGAAAGCTGACATGCATTTGAGATCATCCATGATTTAGAAATGTTATGGAAAAAAAAATTTTAAAAACCCTTTTTCTTATGTCTTCTGGAATCCCAATCAAAAATGAGCAACAAGTAAATGATCTTCTTTCTGTTATTCTTTTACCTTCTAAAACTAAGTTCATCAAAAGCGAAGCTCACACCTGAGTATCAGGCAAATATCCTGGTAACTTGCATGCAAAAGCAACAGCAACAGAATCTACAAAATTGTGGCAGATATAAATAAAATACATTCTGCAAAAAGATGACACTTTATCACCAGACTTTTGTCATTCTGATGTTCTAGAAACATGACAACAGTGCTCCTGTATCAGAGAAATTAAGAAGGAAATAATGACTGTTAATTAAATAGTCAGGACTATGGGAAAACCAGGAAGGACACTTAGTTCTTTCCAGCTTCCTGTCAAAATGATTTTTCCATTTTAGGAAATGGAAAATGGGGGAAATCTCTTCACCCATCCTATTGTATTTAAGTGAGTTAAATTATGAACAGACATTGATGTGAAGACACATAAAATTATGAAAACACTCCACCAACAATGTCTGATTTACCAGGCCCTTAACCATGTGAAAACTAGGTTTATCTCTAGATGCCTCACACCTCCTTCCTCTGGACCTTTTCAAAATTTGCAACTAAACTTTATTCAACTGATACTTTGTATGGGTTATACATATGCTTTTTGTTATTATATGTAAGTTTTCCAGAGGAAGCCGATCTCCTGATACAAAGCTGATACTTTCACATGACAGATAAGTGGTTAGAAAATGTATTTCTCATATGGTATATACCTTTCAACTTCCAGTGATTGAGGCACTCATGTTGATGACAAATTACACAAGCCTTAAAGAAAAACCTTGCAATCTTTTTGGAGTTATCATTGTCCATATCACCATCAATCATCAGGAGAGGTAGAGAAAATTAACAAAATCCTCTCACTTAAAATCTTTAACCTTGCTGACACTATTAGACTTCTTGATTTAATGTATTCCCTTTGGTCTTGCTATTTTGTAGTACCTCTCATTGGAAACTAAGTCATTCCACATGAGATTGTCATCAGTAAACTTTTGCTAAGCCCTTATTATGCTAATATGATCAACTACTGTAAAATTTTAATGTCTTATGCTTAAGCTTATCATCAACAGGTTAAAGATCTCAATTCCAGAGATCCTGTTGGTTATAATCTAGAGCCTGGTGACTGAATGTTATAGAAGTATCATCAGAACCCCATTGGAAGGAAGTTTAGCATGTATCCCTGACCAATCCTACTGCTATAAAGCTATGCATTGGATATATATCTTATAGCCAAAGAATAACCTACCTGACATCTGGTCCTAAACGAATGCTGGAGACCTATAAATCAAGTTTACAAGGAAGAGAAGTAGCTGAAATTGATATAGACTGCTTTCACTCAAGGTACCAGATCATGACTTTGTACTTTAATTTAGCATAAAATCTTTTAATATTTTCTTTCTTTCCTTTACTTTGGTATTGGCTGGAAAGATAATGAATGCCATTATCCCTGTCTCCCAAGTCATTTCTAAGGAGGTATATATGTGGGAAGGATAATCTTTTTGACTCAGAATTTGTCATAAAAAATTCTTGCTTTTCCATTAACAGTGCTACCTTAGTGGAAGTATTTTATGCCCCATATAATTTATCTTCATCAATGGTGGTTATTATTGTCTTAGGAACTATTAATGTTTAAATGGTTAAATATAATCAGGCAATGCCTCTTAGATTATCTAAATCTGCCCTTAACAAACAAATTGAGATGCTCATTGGTCAACTTCTCAGAATTTACATTGTCAAGTTTGAAAGGACCTATCAGACGGTTCTTTGTGATTCAGAATTTACTTCCTTTGGTTGGTCTCTACTTCCCTGGTTAAGAATAAATGCAAACAAGGCTATAATGATGAATTTCTCCTTAGCTCTTGAAAATAGTGCAGAATCATCTGTGAAAGCATCAGCTGCCTAAAAAAATCCTTAGGCTACCTGACCAAAGTTGCTCTTGACAATAGGATAACCTTTAATTAACTTTAAGCTAAGCCAGAAGGTATCTCTGCTGTGAACACCACTACCTGCTACACCTGGGTTAACACTTTTGGGGAGGGTGGAACTCAGTTTCATTAAGATCACTGAGCAAGCCACTGGGATTGTGATCCCCTCAACAGGGTCTTTCTTTGACTTATTTGGTTTTGATTAGTTTGGGTCTTGGGGACCATTGTACCAAGTACAGTTCAATCTTTGAGAATTAGCCTGCTTATAATTATAATAATCTTTCTGTCCTGTCTTACTCTCTCAAAACCTTTAAATGCATGTTTTCTAACCACTAAGCAAATGATCTCTCTAAGACTGATACATCAGAAAAGAACAAAGAGGATGACTGAATTAAAGATGGTCACCCTAAAGCCATGACTTAAGCCAAAAACATTATGAATATTATACAGAGAATCAACAAAAGCTTCAGGAATTATAGATCAGGAGCTGAGAACAGTACTACCACCTTAAATTTTAACCACATCTTATTCACACTGAGAATCTGATCAAAGGAGAAGGTTGTGAAAGAGAAAACCATAGGTCCAAAGTGGGGTTACTTGTTCTAAAGCTGATAACACCCAACTGAGACTTAACACTGGACCAAACTGCAATTTCAACCTCCTCCAGGAACATAATATTAATCTGTCAGTCTGGAATTTCCTGGGCATTACCAATAAGGTTACCTGTCACATGTGTTCTTTTATTCCCTGAGTGAAGCTGAATCAATCTGCCTGATGAGACAACCCCACCTTCCTCAACTTTCCCTACGTGCAGGTAACTGCCTTAAATGGTACTTTCTTTTGTCTTTTAATAACATTCTTATTCTCTCCAGTTTCTATCTATGGGATGCTGCCCAAGTCATGAATTGATCAAATTTACTCAACTGAATTTTTGCTTTTAAGCAAAGTGTTGAAATAATAGAGATCAGTTATAGTCATTAAGTTCATAATTTTGTTTTAGTTATTTAATGTAAGAAAAGTAAAGTAGTTTCCAAAGTAAATATCTTAATAAAAACATACACTTAAAAAAGTCAAAGAAGAGAAATAAATTTGCTTTTCTTATTACTTATACCTTATTTCTCATAAAACCAGCGAGTATGATAGGAATTTTTAAATAGACTTTTTTCAAATTCAAATAATCTCTTAAGTAATATATAATATATAAAAAAGTAATGCTATAGAAATTATAGTAATACAGAAATTACTCCACTCTTACTTCATTACAAAAATAAACAATGGATCAAGGTTTCTGTTTGTTTGTTTTTTTAATCATTGGGTTTATACGGTAATTATGAAAGATAAAACCATATCTATGTTTACATCCATGTATAAATGTGAGCTTTTTCTGAGGTGAAAATAGTATTTCTAAGTAATAATACACACACATATTTAAAATAATGAAATATTTCTTAAATAAGTAACTTCTAGCATATTTGTCATGTTTTATCATGGACCTTACTACTTACTGTATTCTTTGTATTAAAATTTAAATACAGTAACTGTATCTGCCTCTCTCCCTCCTCCTCTCTCTAAAAATAATAAATAAATAAAAATAAAATATATATATATATATTTTAAAATAAATATAGTAACTGTAAAACTCACTTAAAGCCACCAGATGTCACTGTTTTAGCCATGATAACTTCACTATTGAAATTATTTCTAACAAAATTATGACAAAGATGATTGTATTAAAATCCAATCAAAGGACACCCAAACAACTTTAAATAATATTCATACACATAGAGTAGAAAAAATCCTTTTTAAAATCATGTTTATATAGTCATCTCAACTTTAATAACTTTATAATCAGGAGTACCTTCTTATTTATTGCCTTTTATCTTAAATAATTTAAAAATAATTAAAAACCAACAATATTGGAGTTGGGAAGCAATCTTAAAAACTATTTGGTGCAACATTTTTTTATAAAGGGTAAAAATAAATGAAAGAAAAATGAATGGGAGAGAGAGAGACTGAAAGATATTTTTTCTAAAGATAAGGAAATGTGGTAATAAAAATATTTGATGAGTTATTGAATAATCTTGACTATATATTATTTTTCATATAATGATGTCCTTTACTAGAAAAATTGCTTTTTATGTGAGCCTCATAACATGTTTGGCCACCAGAAATTAAGAAAAAGACAAATAAATATATATACTCATATATATTTATTTCCAAATAAGATAACTCATTTTCTCAACATAATTAATGTGGTCAAATCATCAATAATCTGGTTCTTATTAATGACTTATTTATTTTATCAGCTAGCTAGCCTTTCTAGGGCTGCCATCATTCTGGGAATTTAGTGTTTGTGAAGATTTGAACACATCTTTTCACACTTAGATATATCACCCACTTGCTTAGATGTAACTAGGTCTTCCAAACAACGAGGTCCTTTGTCCCCTGAAGTCTTCTCTTTTCATCCCATAACTATGCAGAAATTGTTGCTTTATCCAGTACTCAATTAACCTTGTACGAAAATCCAACTTTTCCACTCCATTTCCTTTTTTTTGCATCTGTCTACAAACTTCCAAGCCTATATCAATTCATCTCCCAGATTCCTTATTTACATATGAGCTACTCAAGATAATGGATAAAATCAAGTAACCCTGTAGACTAGCTCACAATAGGTTTGTGGCCTATTATTAGATCTATACTATCAAAGCAACGTGTCAATGTCTGTATGGTTTGTGACTAATTTTCATCTCCTACACAAAGCAAAATTTAAAACTGCTCATGTGGATGAACTTCCTGTCTCTCTCTCAAAATATGTAGGCTAAATAATATTTGCTATCTTCCTGAAACTGTGCCATGTTGATTATCTGTGTAAGCAGAAGGAAATGAAATTTTCAGGCAGATAAAATCTGGATAGAGCATTATAACAACTAATGATAACTTTAGCAATATTTATAATATCACTACAACAGAATAGTCATCACTTAAAAGATACAACTGTGTTCTTAATAAAATTTAGGTAGCAGAATGAATTACAATAACACTAGACAAAGTGGCTAAGATCAAGAAACTAAAAAATAAGAAAAATAAACAAACAAGATAAATCTGAAAATCAAATCACCAAGACACATGAAGAAAATTTCAATTGTAAAAACAAAAATAACTAACTCCCCCAAAAGTTGAAGTATTCTAATTACTGTAAATAGTAGGTGAATCCCAGATAACTATAAAATAAATTCTAAAGTTAAAATCTTTTCAAAGAGATTTTAAAAATATATAACATTTACCCAGAGAAGCAAGTCATTTTGAAACAGGAAAAGGTTACTCTGTGTAAAAAAGACCCAAAACTCAGTGACAAAACATTTATCATGCTCAGGAATTCTGTTGGTCAGGAATCTGAATGAAGCAGAGAGAAACCTTCAATTCTATTCCACTTGGTGTCAGCTGTGGCAGCTCAAGACTTGGGAACTAGAAACAATTAGAAGCCTTGCTCTTTACTGCAGCCTGGGGAGATTGGAATACCTGGGGTTTATCTCTATTTTCCCTTCAAATAATCTTGTCAATGAGAGAACATTCAAACCTATAGAATTTTAGTTGAGCCCAAAGGAATGACAATGCCTGTTAAAGATTATGTATTCCCTTGAGGGTGGTTATGTCTTTGCAGGCCTTGAAAATAGAATTACTTCTGCATGTCCATGGTGTGTTGGCCTCGATGAACAAGAAAAATGGGCAGGACTCATTTAAAAATCTATTGCTCAAGAAGTTACAGGCCTGAGGTTTGGCTACCCACCAAGACCTACCTACCCAGTTAGGAATGCATGATAGGACCATACTGTGAGTTAACTTTCAGTCACTGAGCTTGTACATACCCCGTTTTGCATCCACTCTGGGAACTCCTGATCTACAGAAGGAAAAGCAAATTGCACACAGGAGTCTCTGTCCATAGCATTTCTGAAATTCAGCCAAGCTTGTATGTCTCTATTTTCTAGAATAATTCAGTCCTAATGCCTGGGAATGATTCTATATTGCTTTTGCTTATCCCGATTAATGTAGGTTTTTGGTTCCACTTTTTAAATTATCCATAATTTTCTATTAAAGCTATTCCCTATTTTCATCTAGGTTGTTCTTTCAACTGGCTTCATGCCCATAGAATTTTGGGGTCAAAAGGTTTCTTTTCATTTTGTACTGTGACTATCCCCTGAGTCCAAACTAATATTAGACAGTAGATTCCATATAAATATAAATCACTTGAAAAAAGGAAATGTAGATTTCTCGGAGATAAACTCTTTTACCTTGGGCTTCCTATAAAGTTGCTGGAAGACAATACGCTTAAGATTATTATAAGCTGTATTATTTAATGAAGAGAATCTAACCCTGGTCGATTGGCTCGGTTAGTTGGAATGTCATTCCATATACCAAAAGGCTACAGGTTCAATCCCTGGTCAGGGCACAGACCTAGGTTGCCAGTTTGATTCCCAGTTGGGGTGCATACAGGGGGCAACCAATCAATATTTCTCTTTCATTTAGAAGTTTCTCTCTCCCTGTTCCTCTGTCTTTAAAAAATCAATAAACATATCCTCAGATGAAGATTTAAAACAAAAGAAGAAGGAAAGGATCTATGAAACACCTTTAAAATCCATCCATGTATCTTTTGTCCAATTGTGCAATTTGCTGAAGCATCACCTTATATCTCTCTCAGGTTTTAACAGTGACTCTTGTAGCTTTAAATCTGACTTGCTATTTGCTCCGAAGTCCCCTTTTACTGTGGGAATCTTGGGGAGACTAGAAGTGAGAAGGCAGCCCTGGCTTCATTGTATTTGACAATTCTTCTCCCCTCACATTTTACTGCCAGATTCCATGAACTAGGCAGTAATTTTAACAGCCTACTTAAGAATTTCCTTAGGTAAACCTTTAGTTTCTGGCTTTATTGTAATGCTGAAGAAAGTGTTGCAGAATAGCCTCCCATAACAAATTAGGATACTTTTTCCTCAAGCCTCTAAAACCATTTTTCTCATATCCCTTTTCACCTCCACTGACTCTCCTCAAGCCCATCAAGTTTCTGTTAACAGTCTCTTCAATTCTCTACCTCCATGCCTTATTACCACATGTCTTCTAACTCTATAGCCAATGCCACATTTTTAGGATTTTATTAAGGCAGCAGTTAGCATGGCTGCATAACAAATTACTCAAAAACTCTGTAGTAAAAAAAAAAAAAAAAAAACAACCAATATTTATTATCATACAGATTTAGGAGGTCAGGAATTTGGATAGGAATTGGAGACACAGTTTATTTGTTCTCAGTATCAGATAAGACCATTCAAAAGCTGGGAGCCTGCTCATCTGAAGACTTGCTAAATCACATGGTTAGCGTCTGAGCTATAAAGATTTGGAGAGCTGAAGCCTGGAGCTGCTGGAGTCTTTTTGAGCATTATTTTTATTTTTACACGGTGTCTGTGGCTTTCTGAGGATGACTTTAGGATAGCTAGAGAGAGAGAAAGGAAAAGGAGAGACATAAGCAGTATCTCCTTTTATAACAGAGCCTCAGTGGCATGCAACATCATTTCATTGACATCTTGTGTGCTGTAAGCAAGTCACTAAGTCTGGCTGAATTTTAAAAGGAAACAATAAGACCCTACCTTTTGTGAGAGGAATATCAAAGAATTTGTGGAGATGCCTTAAAAAGCATTACACACAGATAGGCAAATAAATTAGTAGAAAACTTGAGAATGTTTTGAAAACCTAGATAAACATGGCCAAAGTGAAAACATTATTGGGATGCTACTAACAAGAAATTGTCCCAGATAACAGTACATAAAAATAAAGCAATAAAAAATATGACTTAAAGGAAAAAGAAAGGATTAACAAAATGTTAATGTACACATTATAGGAGATTTAGGAAGAGAGAACAGAGATAATGGCAGAGTAATTATTCAAAGATATAATAACTAAGAATTCATCTGAATTGATGAAAATGTGAGTTTATATAGATAGAAAACTCTTAAGTGTCAAAATATAGAAATATTAACTCATACTTAAAGATGAGTAAAGCTCCAGGGTATCCATAATAAAGAGGAAATGTTAAAACTACCTAGAAGAAACAAAAATGATATTCAAAGGAATGAAATTAGATTAATTACAGAATAATCACAGAATAATAGCTGAATAAGAAATTCCAGATGTAAGAAGACAATGGAATAATGTCTTCAAAGTTTTGAGGGAAATCATGTCACTATGAATCCTATATTCAACCAAATGTCTTAATCAAAGCATGTATTTTCAGATATTAAAAAAAAATGCTAGCAAATTGTATAACTCAAAACTTTGGTGAAATATTTATTGTGGAATATTTACATGAAGTATTTAATGTAAAATATATTTATAGACAAGAAAAATGAAAGCAGAAAAAGTGAGAAGCAAGAAGCAAGAAATGGCAATGCATTAAATATAAAATGGTATATCTGTTTAATGAATATATAAATATATTTTGTGTTTAAAAGTTGAAATTATCATCTTATTCAACAAAACAAGATTATAGAATGGAAAGTTTACTGAGTAAGGTGTATTAAAGTACATAAATAGCTTTGTGTAAAAAAGTGAAAATAATCAGAACAAAAATAAAGATGTTCAAGTAATGGCTATGAAAGGAAAAAGACAAAGGGCAGAGAAGCAATAAAAATGCATAATGAGCACTGGCTGGCTGTCTCAAACAGTTGGAGCATTATCCCATACACCAAAAGGATGTGGGTTCTATCCCTGATCAGGGCACAAACTTAGGTTGTGGGTCCAACCGCCAGTAGGGGAGCGTATAGGAGGCAACTAATCAATGTTTCTCTTTCTCTTTCTCTCTCTCTCTCTCTCTCTCTCTCTCTCTCTCTCTCTCTCTCTCTCTATATATATATATATATATATATATATTTTCTCTCCTTTCCTCTCTCTCTCAAATCAATAAACATATCCCTAGGTGAGAATTCAAAAAGAAATATGTGATAAAAAATAACAATGATGGTTAATGAATTTGGGAGTGATCATAATACATGAAATTTAACACTTCACCTATTAAAAATAGAGATTAGTAAATCATGTTGAAAAAGAAGAAACATCCAGCTGTTTCTGACTTATTGTAAGCATAAATAACAAATATGATGCATACCATTAGAAAGTAAGGTAATATAAATAACAAACCAGGACAATATTGTTGTATGAAGAATATTGGCTCTCTAAGAAGTCCGTATCCAAATCCCTAGAGTATGTAAATACGTTAGGTTACATGGCAAAGGAGAATAAATGTTTCATGTGGAATTAAAGTTACTAATCAGATTACCTTAAACTAAGTAGATAAACCTGCATTGATCAGGAGGGCTCAATGTGTAACCACAAAGGGAAGAGGGAGGGAGAAGAGGCCCCACCAAGAAGATATAATGCGAGGAAGGTTAGACTGGTTGTTGTTGATTTTAAGGATGGAGAAATGGGTCCACAATCCAAGGGATTTGGGAAACCTTTAGAATCAGGAGAAAGCATGAAAATAAATCCTGTTCTAGGGTTTCCAGAAGGGAATAGTCTTTCCAATATCTTGATTTGAGTCCAGTGAGATTCATTTTGGCAAGATTTTCAGAACTATAGGATAGTAACTTTGTGTTTTTTTAAGCCATTAAGGTTTTGGTAATTTGATACAACAGCAGTAGGTAACTAATATGAATACTAATAAAATGCATAATGTAGTAGTAATATCTTATATAATATCATAATGTCAAGAGAGATATAATAGAAAAAATAACAAAAGATACTGCAAGTATACCACTCATTTCAAGTAAAAATATATACTGCAATAGAATAATCCATTAGAATGTAGAAAAAATAATTTTTACATATTTGTGTACAAATGTATGCATATATGAATGTACTATGCTGTAGTAATTCAAGATTGGTTCCTGCAGAAAATAAATAAAAATATATATATTTCTATTCAAGCCTTAAAACATTTATAAAATCATGGCTATATACTCGATCACAAAATAAATTATCATCTACAGAAAACCCTTTTAACCTCAATGCAATTTAGTTGAGAGACCATAATAAAAGAAATTTAAGAATATGTGTTTGAATTTTATATACTTTTTCTAATCTTAAAATTAAAGTGAAATTATAATATTTTAAACTGAAAGATAGTAACATATACATCAAGCTCCATGGGGTGCAAAAATTATATTGGTATGCTCAGAGCCCATTTTATATTAACTTATTAAAATAAGGCCTTAAAATGTTACATTACACACTCAATTAAAAAATCTAAGCCCTGGCTGGTGGCATAGTGGATAAAGCACCAGCCTGAAAGCCCAAAGGTCACTGGCTCAATTCCCAGTCAGGGCACATAACCAAATAGCAAGCCAGGTCTCCAGCCAGATCCTTAGCTAAAGGCAGGTAAAAGACAACCATACATTGATGTTTCTCTCCCTCTCTGGCTCTCTCCCTTCCCCTCTCTCCCTTCCCCTCTCTCTAAGAGTAATAAATAAAATATTTTTTTTAAAGTGTAAACAAGTTCCAGTGTGAAGACTATATTATAATGACTTTTCTTTCAGGAAATATTCCTAAAGCTGTACAAATGAAACACATTTATATAAAATGTATAAATCCAAGAAATGATTGATTTAAAAAGTTACACCAAAAATATGTTGTGATAGAGCTGATTAAGTTGTGACCAAACATTTTGACTTTTAAAGAAGTCTAAGTAAACTATTATCTTTAAAAAATCTAAGGGGAACTAGGAATCAAGATCTTCCGCAGAAAATGGTGAAATATCAGGTCCTCTTAGATCTTTTGGACCAGTAGATTCTGATAGTGGGCAGGCCTCTGGTCTGGTGACAGACTTACGAGGAGTTTTCAGATCTGACATGCTTTACTGCAAACAGCAGGCAGGTTTATGACCACACAGGCTGGGCAGCTAGGGTGTTGGCATCCCCATGCACAGTTATCCCACCCTTATCACAGCTGAACTTAGGTTAATGGCCGCAGAGAGTCTAGGCATCCCTGCACCTACTCTCCTTTCCACATGGCTGGGAGGCTTGGAGGGATGTCGGTGTTCCACCTCTTACAGCAGCAGTGAGCCTAGCTTACAGTAAGGGCTTCTCATATACACACTAGAACAAAGAGGCAGTATACCCAAAGGTGACACCTATCTGCTCAGGGTCTCTATGGTGTCTATTCTTGGGGCTTCATTGTTCCTGGGCTCTGGGAACAAGATTAACTTCAAGGCTATATCCCTGGCTGACCCAGTGGGAAGGTCCAGCCATGCATAGACAGAGATTCCTCAGGACTGACATGAAGCAACTTTAAGAGATGACATTGAGCATGCAGAGGTAGCACCAGGGCAAATGGCTAAATGGACACTGTTGAGGATAGAGAATGGTATTCATGGCGTAAGTTTGAATAATAAGCAATATACAATGAAACTGATTGTGCAGAAATGGAAAGTAATAGAGACAGGCAAGGGAAATCCAGGATCCCAACCACTAAAATCCACTCCTTTCCCACCCCCAACCTCAAAGAGGTAAATAAGGCATAAATCCAGAGAATATGCTCAGAGAAATAAAAGTCAACATCAGCACACCAAAATAATAGTTTTATATAGAATTGTATACTCTCAGATACAGCCAAGTAAAATTATTAAATTATAAAATATGGTAAAACATATGGGCAACCCAGCCAAATAATTGACTTGAAAGAGAAAAGTACAGGCTAAATCAAACTTTGTAACAGTGGCATTAAACTGTAGCCTGAGAATAGTATACACAATCAAACTATTCTCCATATATTAATGCAAGAGACAGTTTTGAAATGCAAGAATCCAAAGGACATTTTAGTGGAAACTTTTCCCTAAAATAACTAAGAAAAAAGATTGGAGCTGAGCCATCAGTTAGGAAAAAGACCAAACAAATTTAGGATTACATAGCAGAATGTAAAATGAAAAGCTACATACATAGAAAACTCCAGCAAAGCCATTAAAATACAGTAACATATGATAATTCAGTAAAGTAAATTTTCCAGATACACAAAAGTCAATACCTATGAATACCTAATGAATGCATATAATAGCTTTTGATTTTGCTGTATACAGCTAAGTTATTGAATATATAATATGACATATATATATAATATATAATTATGAAAACCAACAAACATATAATGAAAGGAGACACACATTTTAAAGGTAACATGCAAGTTAATATGCCTAAGAACAAGGATAGGCTTGACCTAAACTTCAAGCTCTCTGTATATTTTTTAAAATGTGAATACAACTGAAGGTCACTAAGAAAGACATGAAAAACTAGAAAGGCAAACCAGGCACTTACATAGAAAAAACAACATGGTACTATCAAGATAGACCTAAAAATATAATACAATTTTGGAGAAAAGATGGACTATTAAAAGATTCTGGGGCAACTAAATTTCTTTATGGAAAACATAAACTAAAATTAAATACAATTTAGAAAATACTGGTGTGTAAATATAAATTTCCATACTTTAAAGTTAAGAAAAAATATTGGATAATATATATATAAAATCTTGGCAAGAAATTTTAAAATATATTGCTGAATCTGAAATATATATAGTTTATCAAGTTAAGGACATAATTAATAACATTTAGAAATGCAAACAGGAAAAACCCAAGAAGATATTTACTACATGTAAAACTAAATATTCATCTCTAGCAGAAAATCAGTCATGAAGTCCAGGTTATATTTCAGTATCAACTGCTTGCTCCCCCAAGGTCTCAACTATGCATCGTTCCTTCTATGGATCAATTAGGATACCATCTCTTCATATCCAAATACATAACAGCTTTACTTGGAGATAAAAGCTAACCAAATCCACATAAGAAGCAATGGGATACTCTACAATGATAGAAATGCTCTATATTTGTGCTAACCAATATAGTAGCCACTAGCCATGCACAGCTATTGAGCAGTTGAAATATGGCTAGTAAGAATGAGAAAAAGAATTATAATTTTAATTAATTTAAATGCAAACAGCCACAGGTGGCTAGTGGCAATCATGCTGGGTACTACAAATATGGGACATTGTCACAGCTCAGAGACCAGTTGCCAATGCTCCTATCACACCATTATTACCATGTTACTTTTAGACAAATCCTTAAAGAAATTAATAATTCTCTGTAATTTTTCATTTTATTATATAAACTGGATGAAGAATACATGATGTTAACACTTGTTCTTTTTGGTAGAATGCATTTGTTTGAATTATCATGGAATTTAATCAACTATTTCTCATTTTAATGTATTTTTTAATTAATAATATCATTGAGTTGACACTGGTACAAACAAGTTGGGGGTTTTTGTTTGTTTGTTTGCTTGTTTCTAATGTTTGAATTATCTTGACTTTCATAGCACTACAAGCTCCTTCTCTCACTGTCCTTCACTAGGCATCCAATTTAGGGCTTCTTTAAGGAGGTGTTTTCTCCAGTCACCAGGTGCCTTGTGATGATCTTCAGATTTCTGGGTTTTTTTCGTTTTGGTTTTGGTTTTTTTTTTTTTTTTTTTTTTTTTTTTTTTTTTTTTTTTTTTTTTTTTTTTTTTTTTTTTTTTTTTTTTTTTTTTTTTTTTTTTTTTTTTTTTTAATTTTTATGAATTCATTTGAACAAAACTAACAACAATTGCTGGGAAGCAAAATCTCAATAGATTGAGAAAATATTTCAGGAAATTTCAGTTTTACCCCTTATTTTATACATCAGAATCAAAGGGAAAGACATGAAAATTATTGGCAATAGACCAGGGAGGCAGGACAAAGCAGAGCGGGAACTCTCTGAGACTGGGTACAAAGTAAAACAATAGACACACACTTCACCTCAGATTGCTGTTCTTGCATGTCAACTTCAAAAAATTTTAACTAAGATTTCATACACTCAAGTCATTATTATAAATATGCCTCCAAAATTTATATCTGTTTTTTAGATGTTTTCTGAGTTCTGAATATATTCAACTGACAATGAAAATTTTCTGCAGACTCTCTAAACCTATTTCTCTTTTTGGCATATTATTTCAGTATATGATGTCACTATCCATCAGAAAGTACAAACCAGAAGATTTAGAAAACTTTTCTTAGTCATTCTTTGATCATTAATGTATAAGACTTACCACAGGTATACGTCCACATAGTTCTCTTAGATTTTAGTTTGAATTTTTTTCCTATGGACCTCTGAACTCCTTGAGAGCAGGAATACTTCCTTTGCCCCCAGTGCATGATGGAGGATATTATGTATAACAGTTCTTTGATGAAAAGTTATGGAATCATTAGGTAAAAGAAGAGATCTGTTTCTATAAGTGGAATTGAATACTATGATAGTCATGAAAATGTGTCTAAAGAAATCTATAGGAACAATTAGGCAGTCACCAATGTAGATTAAATTTCATTAAGAAGTTTGTTATTTCCTCTCTTCACCCTATCCCCAATGTGAGAACTGTTTATTTTTAAGATTGTGGGAGAGATCTTGTTCATTTGTTAGCTTGTTTTTGTCACAGATGTGATAACTTTAGAAAAGACAATCACCTCCGAGTTCCAGCCACCTTCTTGTGGTCCATTATTAAATGGACAACAGCCTTTATCAACATTATTGCTCCATCATTCTTAGTCTTTCTTGGCTTCAGAATATTTTCATTATGACAGTGTGATTTTTATTAAATAAAGCAAGTTCTTTATTTTTACATTTCAAGTAATTAATTGAAATGGACATGTGTGTCTTTTGTAAAGTGGTTAGATAGGCAGTCTTTCCTGATACTAAGACAACTTAATTAGCTGACACTCAGAGACTCTGCAGCATTTTGCAGGTAAGTATTAGCAGAAGGCTAATACTGTTTGCATGTACATCATCAACTTATTCCAACATTTATTATAGATTACTATGCTATTTAAAATCTACCCTCCATACTTTTCCTGTTTAATTTTTAACTTTATCTCCACTGACAGAACTTGGCTTTGCTAAATAGCATTTACAATCATATTCTTCCATATTGTTGTTTCAGACTCTGTAGACAGGATAAATATGTGAGCTATACCCTAACTGAAGGCCAGCCATTGCATCCCAAATTTGGAACTAGTAAAATAAAAATAATATGTTTTTGAAAATGAAATGAATAAGTTCAGAATCTGTGCATATTCATAAAGATGCAGAAAGAGATTCACATGATTTACTAAAGACACAGATGCTTTTATTGTTTTCAGAACAACTCTTCTTAATCAACAAAATTTAATGTACAGGATAAGTATATTGGAAAGAGTTGCTTTTCTGACTCCCATAGGTGGACCAGGCTTTCAGAGAAATATATTTTATTATTTTCCTACCAATATGACTGAATCGAAAGTGCCTATGCATGAGTGAATAAAGAACAGGAAGCAACCGAGATTTTACAAACCCTGAAGAGCTGCTGTTTGGAAAGGTAACTGAGTTTGGGATCCTATGACATAATTCACCCCCAATCTGATACAGTGTTTGTGCATACTGAGTAAGTCCCTTTGAACCTCAGTATCCTCATCTAAATAATGGGATACCTGGTATACATACTTTTCATTTTTCACAGGGATGCTAAGAACATGAAGTAATAGAACATTAATAAAAATAGTTTAAGCCCTGGCTGGTGGCACAGTGGATAAGGCGCGGGCCTGTGAACCCAAAGGTCACTGGCTCGATTCCCCGTCAGGGCAACATAACCAGGTTGCAAGCCAGGTCTCCAGCCAGGTCTCCAGCCAGGTCTCCAGCCAGGTCCTTGGCTGGAGGCAGGTGAAAAGCAATCACACATGAATGTCTCTTTCCCTCCCTCTCTCCTTTCCCCTCTCTCTAAAAAATATTATAAATAAAATCTTTAAAAACATACATTTTAACAAGGAGGTGGAATAGCATAGCTTCGTTGTTTCACAACCACAGATGGTCAGGGTGATCTAGGCAAGTGACGCAGCCTTCTTGAGTCAAGGAGTCAGCTCATCGGGTATAAATGCACTTCCCTCAAAAAGTTATTGATGGCATTGATTAAAATGTTTCCTATTAAGTCTGAAGGGTGGCAAGCACTTTGGGTCTAGGCATTCAATGTGAAAGTAACTTGTGCATAAGAGCAGCTCTGTCCCTGCCCTACTAGGGCAGTGGGCCAGGCGCAGGCCCTCCACTAATTGCTTTATTTCTTTCATCATGTTAGTGGGTGTGCATGTTGATCTATGTTTTATACAATATTTTCTTGAATTAGAGTAATTTAACCTGGAACTCAGGTTTGGGAGATAACATATGGGAAAATTGTTAGAACTTTTTCATATTTGGTTCAGGGTGCCTTAGGACCCTTACGTATGAAGGAGTCCCCACAAAGGTCCAGTCTAGTTTAACGGAATTTTATCTCCAGTTTTGAAGTGCCAAATCCCAGCTAATAATAATGTGTTCTTTTGTCTTGTTTAGATTATATATTGACCGATGTCAAATACAACACAGGAGAAGGTTGAAATGGAACTTGTATATTCCTAAATTCTCTAGGCAAAAATCACTATTTTTATTTTCATTTAAAAATAACTCATTATTTGGGGTCACCTAGCATCTCTTTACCTCCAATGTGCATTTCTCTCTACTGAAGTTCTCTTTTCTTCCCCTTGTAAAATGATTGTTTTCTGGTCAATTCTTATTTCACTTTCAGTATTCAAATTGAATAAAACCTCATACATGAAATAATTTTAAACAAAGTACTTCTAATATAGGTTTTGCATTAGGTTCCAGGGATAAACCTGCTAGTTACTACCTAATAACATTTCCCTCTTGTATATATTGTACATATTTCTTCTACTTATATGCTACATACTTAATGTAATTTTATTCACATATTAACACATACCTATGATTTTAAAACCCATATACTACTGAATAACATCTACTTATAGGGAAAAAGAAAGGATTACTCTTAATTGTTCTATCTTCAGGTAAAGTAAGATGGTTTTGTGCTAATTCAGAAAAGTTTATAAGAGGTAATAATTTGTGAGATACACTGTTGGTGCTTTTAAGAAGAAAAGGTCATTAAAATATATATTCAAAAACAATTAGCTAAGTATATAGTAGTCATTGTATTAGCAATCAAATCAAAGTTTAGGACAATCATCAGTTACTAAAGAAATGTCACAAGTTATTAGGGTGAAAAATAATATGAAGTTATTTTTATAAAAATAAAGCTAGCATTTATTGATATAGAAATTTACATTTAAATTTAAGCAGTAAAGTTGATTGTTAAAATACCACCAATTGATAATTAATGAATGTCTATTTTTTGCCAAATGCATAAATATTATGTTAGCAGAAATTATTTTATTGAATATAATGGTGCAGGAGTTTACATAGACATTTTAAATACTGGTAAAATCCTTCCTTGATTCATATCTGAAACCGTTATATTTTATGTCTATTTTTAGTCGCAACTAATTCAAAGGCTGTTTCTCAAACACCATAATTTATTTGCCATGTAATACTTTTGCAATAGGTAATTCAATTTTAATTCCTTTAATCCTGTTATAATATGATTTTTGAATGTGCCCTCCTCCAATATGCTTCACTATTAATATTATACATCTCCCTTTTAGGGATTGCTTTTTATTAACTAAAATAATCAAGATACTCTAAATCAGTGATTTTCAACTGGCATGCTACAAAAAAAAATAATAAATCAAACATGCAATATCTATTTAGCCAGGGGCACTGACCTCTTTACCCTTATATAGTCAAATTAAAAAATAACAAGTCACTACAATAACCATCTGGTGTGAATGTCCTGTCTTGAACCATTAATATACATAAATAAATGTCATATAATAAAGTTGCAAGTTGTTGGTCATGTTGAAAAATAAAGTTGTGTCTTATTGGTTAATTCTTAGTACTGGAAACCCTTATATACAAGTTTAGGTATATAATTTTTAAAAGTCACTTTGGAGCAAAAAGGTTAGGTAACTACTACTATTATTTTTGTAAATTAATCAAAATTATATTTATTTTCTCAGATCAGCATTTATTTATTTATTTATTTATGCGTGGGACACACAATTTTAGTTATTAGCTTATGTGAACCATGAGATGAAAAGGGTTGAAAAATCACTGCTCTAAAACTATGTACCAACAAGTGTGGGTGAGCTACACACCATCACTGGATCCTTAATGCCCTTAAATATCCTATGTTACAGTAACATAACAGAGCTAATTCTGAAAAAAATTGTTTACTTTCAAGAGATGAATGTCATGTGAATAAGTAGAAAGCAAAGCAAAAAGCTTCCCTTAGATTATCCCTTTCAGCTACCAGTTGCCTTCTCAATAATGTTGATGGAGTTATACGTCAGAGACTTAGGAAACAATGCAAAAATATTCCAAAAATTCTTGTTAATATATCTTATTGAATTTCTACTTTAATGAATTTATGGAAGTTAACAGTTTGCTGCATTTGTTGTCTCTCGGAAAAATCAGGACGTTAGATACACATACCGCTTCTGCTTCTTCGCCTCATCTCTATTTACAATTCAAGATTGTTTTAGTTTTTAAACACTAGATTCCTTTATGTCAAATTACCTACTATACCCTTTGCTTCACTTTATATTTTAAATCTCTGCTTTGTATTTTTATTATGTTGCATGTAGTAGTATTAGTCCCTTAATACTGATAAAGGAGTAAAATCAAACATCTGCATTCAGATATTACTTTGCTTGTCCCTCATTTTATTCTAGTATCTGAGAAAATGGCTCCTATCAGAGATACTTTCCCTGGTCCTGATGAAATTACGTAAAATAGCATCTCCCTTCTTTCAGTGTACACTGATTTTATTACACTGTTTTATCTGTCTTTGTAACACCATTACACAGTATATGATATATTATAGATGTATGCATACATTACATTTATCTCTCACACACATCTAATTGTAAAGGCAGTTAGACCAGGAAATTTATTTTATAAATGATTTATCTCTAAAACTCAGAAGAATGTCTGATATGAAAGAGATCACAATCAATGTTGGTTGAAATGAACAAAGTAGAGAATGCATCTACCTCCCATTTTACTGTAAAAGTCTACTTGGCAGAAAATATATAAACAGGAACAATAAATTCATGAGGAAGGATAACAGAAAAAAACACTAATGACTTTCTGAAAAATAATAGCATACAAGACAGAATTGATGTATAACAATGAAGCAGAAAAGGCAGCAGTTTAAAAATATTATATACCAAAATCAAACTACTAAATAAATATCGTACATACACAGGAGAATATAAATGTCAGGCCATTTGTTTTCCTTACTTTTTAAAAAATGTAATTTATGAATCAAAAGAGTAGAAAAATACCCTAGGGAAAGTACTAAAGTAAACATTAATTACTTCAAAAATAGTGCAATTGTGGAAATTCTTCTTAACAAAATAGTTTGAGCAAATGCCTCTAGGCTAAAATAGAAAAACCATTTTGCTAACAAAGTTAATTTCTGCTCCATATTATGTTAGAGTATGCTAAACAAAGAAATAAGCAGCCCAGTGTTCTTAGAATTTCATATTTGTGATGATAAATCAGAATAGAGATAAAGGAAATGTACAGCCAAAAAAAATCAAGAAAATTTCCTCCTCCTTAAATTGCTGCTATCATTTAAAATTAAAACATATATAAAAGTATTTTTTAAGCTAAAAAACCATTAAGGATATTTACTAGAGCTTGTTTACTTTTTAAACAAAGAAAAACTATTTGTATATTTTATATGACATTTCCAAACCTAACATAATGTGACAGTGATTTATGGTGTCACTCTGTCAGAGGCAACTTGTTTAAAAAAAATTACTGTGAATTTATTTTTAATTTGGTAGAAAAAAAATTTCCATGGTAATAAAAACAAGCTTTAAAATAGCTTTTATTTTTCTGCCAATGATACCTCAGACAAGGGTCTGATCTCCAAAATATATAAAGAACTAATGCGACTCAACACCAGGGAGACAGACAGCCCAATTAAAAAATGGGCAAAGGACCTGAACAGACAACTCACTGAGGAAGATATACAAAGGGCCCAGAGGCATATGAAAGAATGCTCAACATCGCTAGTCATCAGAGAGATGCAAAT